>JAGSMP010002507.1:0-23297 GCA_029286625.1 Parnassius orleans | reverse complement strand
ATTTTGAGCATGATTCCACAGGAATTTGAGACGAATTCAATGTCTTCGACAGTGACAGCATTACAGTGAGCGCATACTATATTTTTGTAATTATTTTGTCTTAGCACTAACACAATGCTAAGTATCAGAATGAGTATGTTGTCTTATGATTATAACATCAATGTGGGATATTCCATTTTATTTTAGAATCCAGAGATTCAAAGCCAGGAGCAGTCATTTGAGAATACAATAACACAAGAGTATGTTATCACTCCAGCAGATAATAATGAGAATGTGCAAGAAGTTTGTTAATTTAAATTTGTTGATTGAATTTACTTTGATTAATATCTTTTGAATTACGAATGACTTTTATTAATATTTCAGAATATTTCACCACTACCTTTTAATATGCAAACCGAAATAAATAGAAGAACAAAACGGAAACTAACATTCAATGATGTGAATGATAATAAACACACAGCCAAACGTGAGGTAAAATGAAATTTAATTAAATTTTAATAAAAAGTTTAATTTAAGTATAACAAAATAATCGGATTAGTGATTTGTTATTGATAATAACATATTTATTTCAGGAAAGAGACTTAACCAGAGAGCGCAATCATGTTCTTGTCAGTTGCATAAAGGAGGAACATGATTTAAAAATATGATAGAAGCTCATAGTTTTATTAAAGAGGAACACAACATAAAAATCCAAGAAATATTATTGGAAAAAGAAGAAACGCAGCTTCGAGTTGACCCATATCATCCTGTGGGTGTCGTAAGAGGCGACAGAGGGAAACAAATCAGGAGAGGGGCGGCAGCGTTTTCCTAATAATGACTAAAACGAAAAAACTGCGGTTGCCAACCAGCTTGCCAAGTGGCAACTATGGCAAATAAGCCCATATAAGGCAATCTATGGGGGAGGCCTAATTTAGTTAAATAGTTTAGTAACGGTTGTATTAATTTCTTACTGCTAACTGTATTCCGGAAATATTTTATACTTAACTAGCGATCCGCACCGGGTTCATACGGGTGATTTCTGGATCTCGTCAACAGCGCCACCTACCGGGTCTATTGTGAATCTAAACCGTTCAATCAACTTAATCATACACACAAAATTTCATCAAAATCGGTCCAGCCGTTTAGGTGGAGTTAAGTTACATACACACGAACAGAAAAATTATAAAATTATATATTTATACCTTCGTCTTAAATCATTCTGTCTATTGATGAACCCCATCAAAATCTGTTGCGTAGTATAAAAGATCTAAGCGTACAGACGGCGGGAATTGAAATGAAAAGTTTTTTTTAATAATTCCCCCGCACTGCCCTTTGTTGGCGGAATTTCATAAAATCATTCTTGGTAATTTTTAACATGCCAAAAAGAATATTCTGGCCTAGTTTTATACCTATAAGAGCTATAGTTTGAAAATGTGCCCCCGCAATCCCCCTTACGGGTGGAATTTCGTAAAATCTTAACTGACCTCAACTCGACAAAAGGAATATTCCTAACAAATTTCAAGTCTCTAGCCTTTATGGTTCCAGAGATATCGTGATTAGTCAGTACATAGGTGGAAATCTCTTATATATATATATATATATATATATATATATATATATATATATATATATATATATATATATATATATATATATATATATATATATATATATATATATGAGATGTAAATGTAATTTACTTAAAAATATTCCTTTTACTCGAATGATTCAGAGAGTAATTTCTAACACGTGCAATCAGCAACTGAGTTAGCAAAGCTCAATAGAGACTCCAAACTAAAACAACATTTGATAAAAACGAAATTACTTCCTTAGGACCGAACATAAAGAGTCGTACTGATTGTTTCCTTTTCAATTCAAATCGTGAGTTTGTTCGAAAGAAGTCTTTTGTGCTACGTTGAGATACTAATTAAGTATCAAATGACGTGTTTACTCCACGCTTTCTCAGCTTTATAACTGACTTTTAGAGAACAGCTGCAGTATTTTTTTATCTTGTATTCATCTTCTTTTTCTTCATCAGACCGTAATACTGGACATGGACTTCTTCCATTGTCTGTTTTCTTCCTGACTAATGGATCGTAAAAATATAATTATTCAACATCTACCACTGCCTTGCTTTCTCTTCATAAATAAATTCATACTTACCGTCATCAGTTACAACCTATTAAAGTCCACTGCTGAACATAGGCAAGCGGGTTGGCAACCACAGTTTTATATTTTAATTCGTTATTATGAAGACGTAGCTGCTCATCTCCTGATTTGTTTTCCCCTGTCGCCTTTTACGAGTACGACATACACGGTATGATATGGGATAGTGGATATTCTCACACCGCCGCTACACGGTACTTCATAGTTATCATCAACATACTACTGGCATCATCTTGTGTTTTTTTTTAGATATTTGTTTAACTTGTATACACTTCCCCTATTCGCCATTCGTTCCATTCGTTGTAAACAACAGTTCATTGCATATAAAGGTTTTTGGGTAAAAAAATATTCCAGAGCGACAAGACCGCCTATTGTGCCTTCTTTATAATTTATTTTATTTTGTTTTTGTGTTCATGCACATTGGTGTACAAAAAGAATAGATTTATTGATTGATTAATTATTTTATAAACTAGAAACTGAAATTAATTATAACTGCCAAGCCATCCTGCCCTTTATGTCGAAAATTAGTCTGTACACAGATGACGGAGTACCTTGAGGCTAATAATATCCTGCCTATAAAGCAATCAGGATTCAGAAAGTCTCGTAGCACAGAGACGACATTCTGACTGCACAAGATGTTGGAGAGGGTACTGTTAGTTTTGTTTGACTTTTCCGGAGATTTTGCACCATTAACACCACTCTACTCTTATCAAAACTTGCTTATTACGGATTTGTAATTTAACAATAAAGAGGTTTGTGTTACCTCACTAGTGGTACGCAATTTTTTAAAATAAATAAAGACAATGGATCAGAATGGATATTATCTACCACGCTGCCAGTTTCAAAAGATGTACCACAAGGATCCAAGGATCAACCTTGCAAGTAATTTTTAATAATTTTGACGTACCTCTTTTTATTTTAAGGTATTGGTCGGATGAAATACGTAAAGTCAATTAAAGTAAAGTAAAAGTATTATTTTTACATTAATTCTGATAGATTAATTAACTGTCGATTATAATTGCAATTGATTTTAACTATTAAATTACAGTACCATTTCATTTTTCTATTTTATTATACAAAATCAAAGATAACGATGAAATAGTGTTTATAATTGTGTGAGTACTGAGTACCCAATTAGGTACGTTTGTTAATTTCAATAATTTTTGTAGTTAAGAATTGCTTGTTGCGTCAGGGTACAATTGATTGTGTAATTGTATTAAAAATGACAACCATAATTTCTAAATTCCATATGAAGATTATTCGTAGGGATAACTAAACTTATAAATAAAATAAACGTTGGCGATGTCGTTACGGTTTAACGGTCTGTGGAGTCCTCACTCCTCAGTGCTTCAAGGACGTTACCTCGTGCGCATTTGTTTTGACGGGATTGATTAATAATTTTAGTTTTTGAGACAGTTCCGTGTCGACTATCACGAGCGACAATTCAATTGATTTGTTTATTAAATTATTGTCGTTATTACATGTTATTTATTACTTAATGATATTATTCTTGTTGTTGCGTTTTGTGTTTTTTGTTTTGTTTTAATAATGCCTAACGCGTAGATACGTTTACAGTGCTCGTGAATACGGCAACATGTTAATGTGCCTCGGTAAGCTGTTTCATACCTAATTTTTTTAAATAACTTAGTACTGAACTGATCTGAATAGGTACATAACTGAATACATCAGAATAATAAACATACCTACACAATGGATAAAAGCATGACTCTAACCTTGTTAACATTTTATTTAAGTATTTTTTCATTAGCGGGGAATCAGAACCAGTTATTTGGTTTATTTAACCTGTAAATTGAATTAAAGTGGCTACGTGGAGACAAGCTCAGTGGCAAAATAGTAGGTTAAGTAGATAAGTTAGGTATTTAGACAAGTGTTGTAAATTATTAGGTATTGTGGTACCATCGCTAATTGCAGGCCGCGCGAATTCGGCGTTCGCGCGTACATTGACCCCTAGTCAGCTGATTGTAATTCAGTAATTCCACTGCTGGTTTTATGTTTCAGTATTTTCATGATTTTTTTTATGAAATTATCGTTTCATTAGCTGTACTAACATGATGGAGCATGAATAAATGTAATAAAACGTTGTGAAAAGATGATTTTTTTTTCATCATGATCGATTTTATATTTCAACCATCATCAAAGGTATAGTTAGTACTGTCGTCTTAATTCGTTTTCGGGAGCGTTTCAAAAACATCCTGTATATAACAAAGTGTGTGTGTGTGTGTGTGTGTGTGTGTGTGTGTGTGTGTGTGTGTGTGTGTGTGTGTGTGTGGATGTGTGCATGCTTGCGTGAGTGAATGAGTGCGTGCGTGCGTTCGTGCGTGCATATACGGTGCTAGCATCGAGAGTGTATGAACCATACCATTTATGCCTCTTTGCCGAATTTTTGCACTGAAATCAGAAACTTTTTTAATAAAGTTTTGAAAGTGGTAACTGATTTACTATTTCTGATCGGTGGTGGTATATCAGTCCAGAACTTCGTGGCAGCAAAACGGCAACTCACACGGAAGGCAGCTGTGTGATGCTTAGGGTATGTAAGTAGTGATGCTGTCCTAACCGCACGCTGCGAAAAAATGAGCTTTTGGAACAAGTATGATGGTTCCCTGGTATTTATTACTCCAAAAAGCAATAACGCAAGGTGGAGGGTACGTCGAGCGGCAAAAAATTGGGTGATTTGTGATCTCTTAGGGACTGTGAAGCAGAATCGTGCGCAGGCGTTTTGACTCTTTGTTTTAATCTTTTGGTTCTAGCGAGCAAACATTCACCAAATACTGTATACAAATAAGTTAGCTTCGACAGAATGAGTGCTTCACACAAACTAATACGCATTCCCACTGTCAAATACTCTCTGATCTGGTACAAGATTTTGAGTCTATAGAAACAATTACGCATGGTTTCTTGTACATGACCCTCAAAACGCAACCTTCCATCCATAACGAGACCTAAGTTCCGAGCCTCCAATACATGTTCTAAAGGATTACTATTGATGTTTATTTGCAGATTGAAAGTTAGAATTGTATTTGTTTGGTTATGCGTTCCCAGTAACATATACTTAGATTTAATGGGGTTCAATACCAGATAATTTTGATCACACCAATCGGCTATGTGGTCCAAATCTGAATTGATTTATGTTAATGCTATATTGGTGTCACTGCGTTTAAAAGACATTTATAATTGAAGGTCGTCAGCATATATATGATAACTACAGTTTTTATGGTGCTCACTATATCTGAGCTATATAATATAAAAAGTATAGGCCCCAAAATGGATCCTTGAGGTACACCTCTTGAAACTGGCAGCGTGGTAGATAATATCCATTCTGATCCACTGTCTTTATTTATTTTAAAAAATTGTGTACCACTAGTGAGGTAACTTGCAAACCACTTTATTGTTAAATTATCAATTCCGTAATAAGCAAGTTTTGATAAGAGTAGAGTGGTGTTAATGGTAGCAAAATCTCCGGAAAAGTCAAGCAAAACTAACAGAGTACCCTCTCCAACATCTTGTGCAGTCAGAATGTCGTCCACTACATCCATCAGAGCGGTTGCAGTGCATGAGAGTTTCTGAATCCTGATTGTTGCTTTATAGGCAGGATATTATTAGCCTCAAGGTACTCCGTCATCTGTGTACAGAAAATTTTTTGACATAAAGGGCAGGATACTTGTAGGGGATCCTGTAGTCATTTGGATTGGCTTTTTGGGAATCGAGTTTTAAAAGCTGCATTCCATTGCTTTGGGAATACACCTGTTTCAATATATTTGTTAATTATTCTAGTAATAACTGTTAATGTTCAGGGTAAAGTTAACAATATCATGTTCAGAGTAATGGCATCATGACCTTGTGCATTTGTTTAAAAAAAATATTATTATATTGAGAACAGTTGTTTCATTAACAGTGTTAACCTTAAAAGTGTTAGGCCCAAATCTATCAAATTCATGTAGTACATTTAAACGAGCAATTCTTTTATATATATAATCGGAATCTACGAAATGTCTTCAACGATTTTCATGAGATTTTGTATGCAGGGGGTTTCAGGGGCGATAAATCGATCTAGCTAGGATTCATTTTCAGAAAATGTCGTTTTATCCGTGTTTTCAGGCAATGAAAAACTGCTACAATATAATTAGAATGCGAAGGTAAATTTCGCTAGCATCTACAAGGATATTATAGTTCAGTTGGGAAATCGGGCGGTCCCGAAACCAGATGACCCCGGTTGACCACGGTCAGGTGACCACGAAACTACACGTCTTTCGATATGTCGACGCCGAGGATTCCGATAATGGCCGAGACAACAAGGGGAGTGCTTTGAAACTGAGGAGATACAACAAAGGGGTTCCTTTTAGCGGTAAACGCGCAAACTTGTGTCTTCTGGGGATTGTACTGGACTAGATTTAGTCGCCCCCAATCCGAGACTTTGTTCAGCAAAAACTCGACTTCAGACACAACTTTGTTCCGGTACTCGGCGACGTTTTTCCGAGAAATATTGGCACGACCGGTGTATAGAGCATCACCAGTGCTGTCATCCGCATAGCAATGAATGTTACCGGTTTGCAATATATCATTGATATGCAGAAGAAACAGCCTTGGTGATAGCACGCAGCCTTGTGGAACACCAGCGTTAATAGGCTTGTAATCGGAGCACGCACCATCTACTACGACCTTGATGCTCCGATCAGCCAGAAAACTGGTGATCAAATTGCACAATATCTCGGGAAGCCCATAGGAAGGAAGTTTCTAAAGAAGCGCTTTGTGCCAGACCCGATCGTAGGCCTTCGCTGTGTCCAAACTAACGGCCAATGCCTCCCCCTTGGACTCGATCGCCTGCGCCCATCTGTGTGTTAGGTAAACAAGAAGATCACCAGCGACCCCGACGGAAACCGTACTGGCGGTCACTAATCAGCTGGTGCTCCTCAAGGTACCACATGAGCTGACAGTTAATAATGGACTCCATTATTTTCGAAAACAAGGAGTTGATGGGGATAGGCTTGTAGTTGAACGGATTAGAGCGGTTACCTTTTTTAGGAATCGGGTGCACGAAAGCTGTCTTCCATGAATTCGGGACAACGCCTAGGGAGTAGGTATACTGGAAAAGGCGCGTTAGAACCGGTGCCAACTTTGGGGCGCACGTCCTCACCACAATTGGGGGGGATTCCGTCAGGATCACTCGACTAATGGATGTCCAGGGAGAGGAGTGATGTCGATAACGTTATGGAATGAGAATGAGATGGTCATTACCTAACATCTGATTTTGACACGATCCGGGTTTCGTACCCGGCACCACGTGATCAGCAATCCCGCTCACGACCACTAAACCAACGAGGTGGTCAACCGAATTACATTGTTGGTGAAAAGGCAAGAGTGGGTCAAAAGTGAATGGGCTTTTCATAACCAAAGTCAGTGCACTTTACCAAGTACGTCTATTTCACCAATTATCAGTAGGTGGGATGACTGACTCATAATACATATGTAGGTAACAAAAATCAAACTTAAATGTGTTTATTTATTAAAAAACTTGTTTTAACCATAAAAGTTACAATAGGCGGACTTAATGCCAGTTAGCGTTTTCTGCTAGTCAACCCATTGTGTGGTGAAAAGATTGTGGCAGGTACCTTAAATAACTAAGTAAAATAAACAGAAATAGATATAACACATATTAAAATTAGGCTTATAAATTACTCAAATACATATGAATACAAAAAAATACATAATAATCCTTACGTACTATCCTTAACACGTACAATACATTTATATCTGAAAATTAAATGTTTGACTTAAATATTATATTCTGCATTAATTATTCTGTGCTCCAATTATTAATCCTTTTGCTGAGATTTACAAATTTCAGCGGTAATTTTCGTTGGTCTTAGTTTGCAAATTAGTAATTAAGGGGATTGTCAGTAATAAATGTAATCAGTTTATTTAGGCAAAAGTATCTGTTCTATAGAGCTTTGCTCGGCGTTACAAAAAAAAATTCTCAGGGATGACACCTTTATAAACTTGGAAAATAAAACTTTATCTACCTAACTGAGGGCCGTGGATTCGAATTCCGCACGAAAAAAGTTTTCGTATGGCCTATAAGTAATTGTTTGTCCTTGTGCAATTTATGTATGTAAACTGCCTCCACGATACAGGAGAAAATCTTAATGTGGCTTAACGTTATTTTTCTAAATAGAAAGATAGTATGAATCGTTTAGGCCATTTCTTATTCAGAAAACTACATTTGTTCTCAATTCAGAACCAAAATGCAGATGCATTATCACCTTTGAGGATCTAGATGGAATACCACTTTACCAGTAAAATAGGTCTCCAGTTCTCGGCATTCACTAAACGGAATAGAGCAGCATTATGCTGCTAGTTCACCGTATTCTCCTTTGCATAGTCCTTCCCCGGTTCCTTTTTTGAAATTCTGAAGTGACAAAGAAAATAGTCAATCTGATTGTAAGTGGCTACTGCAGCTCATCGACACCTGCAGCCAACTTCAAACAAATACAGCTTTAGATGCGTTGTCACTTCTGAATAACTCACAGCCTATAATATATACTCCCAACGGAACACAGAAGCAGCTGCTTCTGTCAACAGCTTCTATAATATTCCATTACAGCATATAAAACTCCACTGCTGAACATTGTGCTCCCCTATACGTTGCCTCATAGGGGTATTTTTCCATAGTTGTCAACTAGCTTGGTGAGCGGGTCGTCAACCGAAGTTATTTATTATTTTGAGTTGTTATTAGGAAGATAGTGCCTATAACCTGTTTCAATTTCCTAGCAATTTTTTCATAACAATTGACCTCTTATGACACCCACGGGACGTTATGGGGTAGTGGATATTCTTACGCCGTTACTACACGGCCAATTATAATATTACTGGAGCAAATTGTGCTTTATGAAATTTTCAATATCAGAAAACATTTGCTTACGAATGGTTCAATGGAATTAAATGTAAATATATCTAATGTTAAATTGAAACCTTCGTCAAACTCAATTCCAATCGATAATAATTTCGCATAAAAACATT
This sequence comes from Parnassius orleans, assembly GCA_029286625.1. NCBI lineage: Eukaryota > Metazoa > Arthropoda > Insecta > Lepidoptera > Papilionidae > Parnassius > Parnassius orleans. The sequence continues at coordinate 14,117 of JAGSMP010002507.1, read as the reverse complement.
ACCTGGCCGTTTCATTTATCTAAAGTGCTAAAGGATCATGTAATTGACTGGATAATTAAATTTTTACCTATAATTTCTCATTTGTTTGTATTATCGTAGTACTTTATATGTAAAAAAATATTAAAAACATACTATACATTTTTTCTTCATATTCAGAGCGTTTTACACAAATCACACATAAACAAACATCCAGAAGAAGAACAATTATTGGTAGTGAATGATTTACAATAGTTATTTTGTGCGGGATTCGAACCCGCGACCGGTAGCGTTGCAGTGAAACGCTTTGATAGTGTTCTATAGTTAATGTCGATATAACTGGAACACTAACCAAGCATTGCATACTTTAGGCACTTAGGTTAATCCTCGTCTCGATTAGGTACGTAGGTCAACTGTATATTATTAGGTGGTAGGTTTCCTTTTGTGCCTAGGAGTCTGGGCAGGTATCTTACCTATTTCTGTTGCCAAATAGCAGTGCTTGCATTGCTATGCCGGTTTAGAGTGTAGAGAGCCAGTATACTTATAGGCTGTGAGGCACTTCATCTAAATCCTCCGAGATGAAAACACATCTGTACTCTTCTTTGTATAAATTTGTCTGCAGGTGTCCATGGACTGCGGCAGCCACTTACCATCAAAATGTGCAAGTTCGTTTGTAACTTCCGTTTTATAAAAAAGCCCGTGTAAAAGAACCATCTCCTGCTGTTCCACGAGTATGGTAAGAACTTACTAAGCAAATACACTGAACATATTTCGGATTCCAGTAGTAGAACTAGAGTAACCTACATAGCTTAATGGATCCGTAAGCTAGTGCCCATGAGCCGGCTATACACCTCGAAGAATCGACAACCGATAGGGAAAAATGTTCTGGAGTTGCAGCCTCGTACCGGTAAGAGAAGTTTCACTGTCAGAATTTCAACTGTCTACCTATTACGGATCATGAGATACAGCCCGCTGACAGACAGGCGGACGGACAGCGGAGGCTTAGTAATAGGGTCCCGTTGGTTACCCTTTGGCTACGGAACCCTAAAAAGGTTGTACAATCTACTTACAAAACTGTTTTAACAAACAACTTGGAAGCAACCACCTTATTCCCAGGTGTTATTATGAACCATGCACCTATTTATTTATATTATTATAACTCTTTTATAAAGTTTTTGTTTAATAAAATATTTAAAATTGGTAATAGAGAGACCTTGTATATTTTCTGGGACTTTGTTGTAATACCGTATATATTGCCCCACAAATGAATTACTGACTCTGTGGAGTCGAGAAACAGAGAGAGTGTATATAACTTTTTAGATGGGTGGATAGATATTTAGAAGTGTGTGAATATTTGCGCGTAAGTAATATCGTTTTTGATTAAGTTATTAGAGACATTAAACTTATACCGTTGACAGAAAGTTAAAGAAGAAGGAACATAAGTTACATATTAAAACTTACCAAGACAGCTGCGGGCGGGTTTCATATGAAATAAGTTTGAGGACAATACAAACTTTATAAGAACTTTGAGGCACATTGAAGTGAGAATCTTAGCAATTATTCTTTCAAAACTGAATGATAAAGTATGCCTCGTTTTGAGGCAAAACACGTGTCGTATTATTGATGATAGTGTATCTTTCACTTGATAGAGCCATGCTGAAGCTATAATTATTATGGTTGTGGCACAAAAGTATCGTCTCGACCAGGGAAGAACCACGTTCCCACAGAATACCGCCGTGGAATACCAACTTAATGATGCTGTGTTTCGTATGGTGAGTGAAGAGAACCGGAGACATTTTTTTCTGGACACGAGGCATTCCATCTTAGTCCTTAGGGTTGACAACGCATCTGCATATTGATTCTTAATCGTATGCATATGGTGAATGTAGATGTCTATTTCACAGTATCCACTTACCATTAGGTGGACTGTGTGCTTGTTTGTCACATTTATTCTGTATAAAAATGTGTAGTGTTCGTTTAAATATAATAAATCAGAAGATACGAGAAGATAAGAAAAGAGAAGAAGAATCACATTATACGAGAAAATGTCATTAGAAATTACAGCCGTTGTTTCTTCAAAAAAAGAAAAGAGTCTCCGTTTCTCTTCGCGCAATATTCGACAGCAGCATTAAGCTGCTCTATCACGCTGTTGTGTGAGCGTTGCCCTACCCCGATCAAGCCGACTATTTCGTCTTTGAAATAAAGTTAAAATTAAGTCCAATAAAAATATAAATTTTATTTTTATTAAATTTAATCAATTAAACGTGTAGTGTTGACGTAAATAAAATAAACATTATTCACTAAGGAAGTTACCGAACCGTAAACAGTCGAAGATGTTTTTGGTAAACGATAAAATTTCGCTTCAACCCGACACAACCCAGAAATTAGATGGTTTGTAAGTTCACTCTCTTTATTGGGAAAGATTTGAACAGATTTGTCACAATTTTTTACTAAATTATTACCTATTTGAATAATATGATAATAAAAGTAAATTTTTACCTCTTTGTGTGGTCTGAGGAATATCATTAGTTGAAGGTAAAAACTAGATTTTCGTGTAATAGTGACTAGGCTTTTTAGGCTGTAATGGATAGATGGAATTGATACGAGCATACAATACGAAAACTGTAAATATACTAAGAGGCTAAAATTAACATATCTCTGTGAGACTCTATTGATTTTAGGCTGATAATCTACGTTGTACTTTTTCAAAACAGTGCCATCTAACGTAAAATACAAGAAGTAGTAACATTTTACCTCCAGTTACTAATAAATTAAATAATATAAATTGCTTACATATATATGTTTAAATAATTTTATATATAATGATTTGAAAATTCTAATGTTAAATTGCATGCCTTAAGCGCGAAGCGCGTAGTATGTTTTACTAGGGTCTAAAAATCAAGATTCTAACGTTTTGTCGCATAAAATCGTATCTAACAATCATATTGTACAATATGAATGATATAAAAATAACATTGTCAGAAAGTTAAATGATTGCTGAACTTATATATATTTTTTAATCGATTTGCTATTTTTACTTAAAAAAAAGTGGTTTTAGTGGCTTATGTTGCTAATTTATCAAGTCCGCATGGAGGGGTAAACACGATAACTTTTGAAAATATCAATTTTTCAACTCAATTTATTTTTTTTAATCTTCAACTACTATGGGAAGCCATGAAATGTAAATGACAGTTTAATTTGTTTTGTTAAGTTATAATCATTTTTTTTTCTGCTGAAACCGAAATTTTCAGTGTTTGAGCAGCCTTGTAATAATTTATTTTACTAAATAGACTGCCTCACTCACTCACTTCGGCCTGCTGCCGTCATGAGTGAATACTGTATCAGTTGTTTGCAAAAAGATCGGTGTTCAAATACAAAATATTCGAAAAACCTAATTTCTTGATTATTATTATAATCTCAGATTTTTATTACAATATTTTAAAAGCACAGAATAAATAATAATACTACGTACTAAAAGTAAGTAGGATTTATATATAAATATACTTAAATACGTCTTGGACTTTATGGAGTAACCTGAATGATGATATGATGATCATATGAGCATTATGAGTCGTGCACTTTTGGATTTTCCAAGCTTTTTTTTAAATTGAAGTTTGACATAAAATTATTGGAAAATTGGAAGTATAATAATAAGGTTATTAGTGAAAAAAATTTACTTTATTGTACGTCGTAGAGCCATGCTGCAGCTATTAATAGTATAGTTGCAGCACGAATGGGTTGTCTCGACCGGGAAAGGACCACGTTCTCACAGAATACCAGCGTAAAATAGCAGCTTAATGCTGCTGTGTTTCGTATGGTGAGTGTAGAGAACCGGAGACCCTTTTTACTGAAAAAAAAAGGCATTCTATCTTAGTCCTCACGGCTGACAACGCATCTGCATTTTAATTCGCAAACGAAGATAGATGTAGGTGTCTATGGGCCACAGCAACCACTTACCATCAGGTGGACTATGTGCTCATAGTATTCTACATTAAAAAAAAAAAACTTGTGTGTATTTAAACTACTTAAAATACGTATAATCATGTTATACGTAATTTTTTAATGCGCTTAAGGCATGCACAATTGGATTTTAGTAGGAATAAATGATTTTTATAAGTGGTATACTTATTGCTACTTAAATACATATAACTGAAATCTATCGAAAATCATAAAATCTAAAATGTTTCAAAGTTTAATTTCTAATCTATAAAGAAGTTATTAGTACGTATTAGTTTTGTTTATCTATAAATAAACTGATAAAAACTGCAATTATTACAAAACTCTTATTATCCTTATAGTTTAAATAAAGAGATTTTTATATAATATTATGTATTGGTCAGAACTTAGAATTAATAATATCATGAATTAGTCGATTATTGCGTGAAATGGTGGCATTAATCATTATAACTATGATCATTTGGCGATATTAACAACTAAACACAACATTGCTATTTGTAGATATTGTTATATCATAAAACTATTTCATTACCAAATTATATTTAAATATATATATATATATATATATATATATATATATATATATATATATATATATATATATATATATATATATATATATATACCATATATATATAAATGTCTTTGTTCATTACACATCCTTGATAGCATACTTTTGACAGAAGCGGAATTTTTAATAGAATCTACATAACTTTATGCCTAATTTACGTATTATAATATAAATGTTCGCGGATTTTTTGTGCGATTGAGCCACCCAAGTCCCACCTCAACTTATTGTCTGAGTACTAGAGGGTACAGTTTTGGTTTTCGTAGTTTTAATCTAATAATAACGCCATCTAATTACTGCTAAATAAACTAATAATAAGTAACTGATCAAATTAAAGACAATTCTATTAAATACTTATTGTTGTAGCATCAAAAAATGTCAGACTTAAAATATCCAGACCGGTAGCCAGCGTCCGGATAAAAAGTAACTCTCATTTCTGAGAGGGTTTTAGGGCAAGGAAGTGTCCACCACGCTGCCGCCCCACGTGTTAGGAATTCACGTCTTCTCAAAAATTTTTAATTTCGACACACAGGTTTCACGACGTTTTCCTTCACCGCCGAGCACGTGGTAAATCAGCACTTAAAATTGCAAGTAACAATTTCATTGGCGTCGGCGGGAATCGAACCCGGTTTGCTCGCGTACTGTAAAATTTACTGCGAGCGCTAAGCCCCCTAAGCTACCACGGCTATTAAGCCCCCTGTTGGCGACGCGCCTATAAATGTGATAAGCAACAATAAAATTTTAGACTCGAAAGACTGCCAGTTAATTATGACAGGCACTTAATTCATGTTAGAAGCAAATATATTCAATAAAACGTCGAATGAAAAGTCCGGAGTTAGATTCCCCGGTTGTGCGAATTTGCTTTTTGTTTTTATTTTGTATTAATTTAAAGTCATGTATAACATGATAATCAGCTGTGAAATACGAATAGAAGTATTATGTTAAGTTAAATGTTTATTTTTAAAGGGAAATATATTTAGCACTTGAGATTAATTTTTTAATGTGATAACAGATAAGAAACATTGTAACTGATAAGGAAATCGTATAAAACTGTGTAGTGTTTAATGAACAGAGATAGATGTTGTTTAGACAAGGAAAGCATTAGCCTCCTATCGATGTAATTAGATTCATGTAGAATTGGTTGCTCATATAGGAGATGTGAGCCGTGCAAAAGTTGCAAAATATAGATTTTGATTATTTAAAATTTCAGTAATTTGTGTTAAAAATAGGTCAAAATGTTTTAGAATTGTGTGTATAAAATAAGATAGTTCTGTGTTAAAATTGTTTAGATTTAAGCAAATATAGTGAAACAATGATAGCTTTGTAAAAGAAATTTGAAAGTGTTTAAAGATAAAATATGTGTAAAAATGTGAATTAAACTATTGTATTAGTTAAGTGATCTATATTTTCAAATAAAGAATGTTTATTTGAAAATATAGATAATTTACGAATTCTAACTTAGTACATATGTTGTAAAATAGACATATTTTGTTAAATAAATAAAAGATTATAATGTAATGTATGTTGTAAGATTAAGACTTTTTTGTGCTATCATTATAAATAAATTGTATGACTGTATGTTTTGTACAAATAAAAATATTGGAAAATTTATAAGAGTGCAATAGAAAAAAATTGGTATTATTGTAAGGTAAAACCGCTCGAAAGGCCCGGCTCTTTTTCGAGTATAGCTTTGAGGTAGCTCAGTAAATTGGTTTTTATGCAATTTGTTGTTTTATGCAATGTGTGTATGCAATGCCCTAGGGGTAGGGAAGAAGAACCTACATGCGCTAATTGCGCTAAAAGCCATACGGCAAATGATCGCCGCTGCCCAGTCCTGAGGAGGATTGCGAGGAAGCAGGGGGATCTCACGGGACTACCTGAAGACCGAAGAGGGTCCCCAGAGTCGCCCGAGAACAGAAGAGATCCAGCCAGACGGGTGGGCAACCATCAGAGGGAGAGGGAGGCAAACAGCCCCCTCCCCCCACCCGCCCCCGTAATACCAATGGAAACAGTGGAACCCGCTACAATAAGGGCAACCACCGGGGCGACTCTGCAGCCCCCCGCTAACGACGCCACAGAGCGTCAGCCCTCCAAGAAGAGGAATCGGGGGAGAAAGAAGAAGAAGGAGCAGCTTCCTCCTCAGGCTGCAACCTCAACCCCTACCCCAATGGTAACGATAGCCTCGCAGGCGCAGCATACCGCCCGCCAGGGACTCCATTTTACTCCTCAGACATCCGGACGATCATGGAAGGCACAGCACCTACCATCATCGCGGGGGACCTAAACGCAAAACACCCGGCCTGGGGATCTAGAATGATCACCCCGCCGGGTCGTAAACTTTATGAAGACGCAGATCGCAACAACTATGACGTTTTAGGTCCCGAGGAGCCTACACACGTTCCGGCTGACCACAGGAAATGTCCGGATGTACTGGACATCGTGCTCGCTAGGAACGTCAACTGCCCGATAATGGTGGAGGTGCTGTACGACCTGAGTTCACAGCACCTCCCGATACTGATTACCCTTGGCCTCAAGGCGGTGACGACGCTGCCCAGAGCTTATAACACCAAGATCAACTGAGGCTCTACAGCAACACCTGCAGGAGAGATCTCAGCACACACAAAGATCAACTCAGCGGACGTAGAGCTGCTGCAACTGAATTACAAAACCATACAAGAACGTGCAGCTCAACCAAAAACGCGCGCTGAGGAAGCTCTGGGCACGTTGTCGCCGCCACGAATAAAACTCGTTTAACAAACTGACGGATGAGCTGTCGTCGCAATCCAGGCCACACGTGGAAAGGCCTGTGAGCGACGTATGGAAAGCCGAAGATCAGGAAGCGTCGCTCTATAAATGGAACCGACAGCTAACTAAGACTAGACTCTCCGTCTGCCCGCTGACCAACAATGCGGGCGGGCGTTGTTACGAGGCCAAAGTAGAGCGGATATCCTAGCGAGCACGTCGAGGAGCAATTTATGCCGAACCCAGCAAGTGGGGGAGTACATGGAGCTTCACGCCCAAAGGAGAGCCGCGTACGGGAGTTCCTCGTCGCCTGGCGCCACCGCTTGCAGGAGAGTGGTTCATCTCCGCTGAACTGCGGAGGACAGTAACCTGCCTGCAACCGAGGAAGGCGCGGGGCACGACCGGGTCACGAACGCTGCACTGACAGCCCCATAGATCCATTGTAGAGCTAGGACGACTCTACAATGGCATACTGCGGACTTACACTTCCTGGAGGACTGGAAAATCGGCAAGGTCATAGTTCTGCTGAAACCCTACTCCACGCACATAGCCAAAATATTCGAACGGATAGTATTTAGAAGAGTCCCCGCCGCATACAACTTTGGGCGGAACAACACGGATTTTGAGAGACACTTTACTGAGCAAACATTGAAGCTGACCAGAGTGCTGCACCTGCTTGCGTCTGAGCATAATTTTGAGAGAAAATCGTTGCCTTCTTGGACATCGAGAAGGCGTTCGATAGGGTGTGGCACTCTGGATTACTCTTCAAGATGGAACAACAGAGCGAGTGTCCCTCCTGCTATGCTGCGGCTAGTGGCGTCGTTTATGCAAGTCGCATAAGCAACATATTGGTTAATACAAGCGCTTGAACCAACCACAATATTTATACTCACCCGAGTTAGTGAGCCGTATAGTGGACAAGCTCGGAACTATAATTAAATTTAAATGGTTCGAATATCGAGCTCAACATCCCATGGAGCCAGAGCTGCAGAAGATGGCAAAATTTTTGTACTGCTGGAGGAACAATTTGGAACATCATTCAACGCTGAAAACGTGCCTGAAAACCGGAAGCGTCCTGAAATCGGGAAGCGAACAGTACACACTGCGTACATACCGCAGCCGTATTAATAGTAAGGGTTATGAACGCCGAGGTAGCGAGAGGCATGACCGACAAGCGGTTATGACAACTCAGAATAAACCTGCAAGTCGGGTAACACGCAACTGTGTTATATGCAACAAGGAACACTCCATATTGAGCTACAAAATTTAAGAATATGAATAACCGTGAAAAATGGGAGGCAGTTAAGAAGGCGAATATATTTTTTCAATGTTTGACACCTTACCATAGGAGGTCAAGGTGTAGGGCGAAAAAATGTGGTGTAGAAGGATGTCGAATGGCGCATCATCGAATGCTACATCGATATCCCAATAAAAGTACCTCGCCGCAAGGGTACGAGGGGGGGGGGGTAAAGAGGCCCAAATTACGACTGTGAGCACAGTAAATGCACTGGCATGCATATTTAAAGGTTATACCAGTCGAGTTGTATGGACCTAAAGGAAAGGTTAAGACCACAGCTCTTCTGGACGAAGGCTTAACCGTGACGCTTATAGAGGAGCAGATGGCTCAGAAGTTTCAAGGAAAACAAGAAAACAAGTGAAACGGTCCGAGAATTGCGGTCGGAGAACGAACTGATGAAATCTACCATCAAAGACTTATCATTCAGGCTAAATAACTTTGAACAAAACGCTCGTTCAAATAATATTGAAATACAATGTGTCCCGAAAAGAAAGAGGAGAACCTTACAAACATAGTATCAAATTGAGCAATGTTATAGACTTCCCATCTCTCCGGAGAAAATAGTACACTGCACCAGAATTGCCAAATTCAATCGCGATAATCACGCTCGCCCTAGATCGATTATAGTTCAGCTCGCCACACCTAGAGACCGTGATTGTTTCCTGGCAGCAGCTAAAATCAATAAACCTAGACCGGTAACGCAAAAGTTAAATACCACCCACTTGGGGTTACAGCGGAGAAAAACCAGTATTTGTGGCTGAACACCTGTCCCCGGCAGCAAAGGCGCTTCACGCAGCTACCAGGCTGGCTGCGAAGAAAATGGATACAAGCATGTGTGGATACGTCATGGTCGTATTTGTAAGGAAAACGGACAACTCAGACTTTATAGTCATAAGATATGGACTCTCTAAGTAAAGTTAATAAGTTAAAACTTTGTTATTTTTTGTTAATTTTTTTTTTTATTTAAACCTGTAATCTTATTGCATGGTACTTATTGTTAACAAAATAAAATACGATAAATTAAATGTCTACTATCAAAATGTAGAGGCCTTCGGACTAAAACTCATTCGTTCTATCAAAATCTAACAGCGTCTAGCTATGATATTATAATACATACATAAACACTCACGCCTGTCACCCAGAGGTAGGGCAGAGACTACGACTTCCATTTGGCACGATCCTGGCACACCTCTCTCGCCCCTTTACATCCATATATCTACGCATACACGCACGTCGGTTAAGGGTACTCTTAATCTGGCCCATTTTAATATATTAATTTGGTCGATAAACCTTCGTCTAGGGCGTCCCTTTCCGACTCTGCCGTTCACTTCTGCAGCATAAATTTGCTTTGTCACTCTTCTTCGTTCATTCTTTCTACATGACCAAACCACCGAAGCATTCCTTTCTTAATCCTGGTCACAACGTCATCTTACAAACCACACTTTTCTCTTATCACTATTTCTCACCCTGTCATTCAGATTCAGCCTAGCATACTCCTTAATGACCGCATTTACAGCATTTATTCTACTCTCTCATGCCTTCTGCCACACAACACTCACCACATTAAAGTAAGGACTAACATAGCAGTATGAATTGCCAAACATGCCTTTTTGACACATTTGACTCCTCACAATAGCGTGTAGAGGCCCCATTCACTCTTTTCCTGCGTTCACTCGTCGTTCTATATCCTTATCATATCTACCATCCTGCTAAATAAACATCCCAAATATACAAACTCATCCACTTGCTCAATCAACTCCCCTTCTATTCTTATTTCACATAACGTTTCTTTCTTCTCTTAAAAACCATCACTTTCGTTTTACTTGCGTTCACTTTCATACCCTTTCTTTTTAATGACCAGTTCATTAAAGTAACCATCATTGCAACTCGGCCGCCGACGATGCAAATATGACTTGATCATCGGCGTACAAAAAGGCGTTTGACGGTTAACTCACCCATTCTCAACCCACATTCTTCAACTTTCAAAGTTTACAACTGTCCATAAATAGGTTAAACAGCCACGAGGAAGCTACACAGCCCTGTCTGACACCTTTTGGATGCCAAACCAGTCAAGTAGACCCCGTTGATCCTGACACAAGCACTAGAGTCCCTATAAAGAGACCTTAATGCCTGTATCAAACCAGCGCTCAAACCAAATGAGTTCAGTGTTTGCCATAACATATTCCTGTCCACTCTGTCATAAGCCTTTTCCAAGTCCATGAACGCACAAAAACTTTCTGGTTTTGGCAAAAACTTCTCCACAATCATGCGCATGGAAAGACTTGATCCGTACACCCCATCCCTACAAATCCAGCTTACATCCCAAATTTTCCATCAGTTTCTTCCATAACTCTTTCAATTAACACCTTAGCATACAGTTTACCCACAATGCTAAGCAAGCTGATCTACAGTAGTTTTTACAGTCCTGCAACCCTTTTCCATATATATTGGGACTATAACGGCTTTGCACCAGTCTTCCGGTACCCGCTTCCAGTTCCCAACATAAATTAAACAAAAGGTGTACAGCAGGCCTGCCACCCTCCCTCTCAGCCCTTAGCATTTCGAGTGATACTCTATCATCATTACCTGCTTTCATGCTTTTCATTGCTTTCATTACTTCATCTACATTATCTCCCTACCTCTCACTTCTTTCAAATTTCTATTTCACTTAATTCAGACGACTCTTCACTCCATAAACACACTTTCAAAGTATTCCTTCATCTCTCTTAAACTCAGCTTCATCATTCAGCATGCAGCCATTCTCGTCTCGTATAGCATTCATTCTAGGCTGTTCAATTTCCCTAGCGGTTCTTACGAGTTTCCGTTGTTTTAATATTTGCCTGGAGTTATCAGATATCCTTCTATTTCTTATCCGTTCTTCTTGCTTTTCCTTTCAACAACTTCTTTTCTCTCTTATTTATAAGTCTAAAGTCCTTTTTTCTTTCAATATCATGTACCGCCAAATTACAGCTTTGGTTGCCAGTAAATCTAGCCATGCTCTCTTCTTTGCTTCAACTTCATCCATGCCTCATCATCCCACCACAACGTATTATTTTCCTTTCATTCGTTCCTACTTGCCCACACCATACTTCGGTGGCTGCATCCACTAAACTTTCTTAACATTATTCCATACAGTCTTCAAATTAAATCATTCATACATATTTCATTCAAACCACTAATATTCTTTCAGTCTACATTTATACTTCTCTTTCACATCTTCATCTTGTAACCTCTCTGTTCTTATATTGCTGTAACGCAGTGGTAGACACAGATGTCCGATGCCGCCAACGCTTGAATAGACCATTAATTCGACATAAGACCAAGCAATGATCCGTCCAACGTTGGACCCTGGTAAACCCTTTTTATCTACCACTGCGCTCCGCATTCTTTCATCCACAATTATGAAATCTATCATGTCTATCATCACCTCTTCCCATGTATACATGTGAATCCTTTTATATGAAAGAAAGTGTTCGTCACAAAAGATTCTTTTCCACACATACAGCGAGGAGGTCTTCACCATTCTCATTTACACTTTCATCGCCGAACGTTCCTAATATCCTTTCATAACCAGACCCTTCACCCCAACCTTCCATTAAAATCTCCTAACATAATAATATTTTCATTTCTCTTACATTTCCTCAACACCATCTCACCATGTCCAAAAACTGCTCTCGGATATAAGTGGGCTTAGACATGTCTGGGGCGTACACCCTAGCACAAACAACTTCTTTAAGCCACTTTCATCTGTATCCAGCAGCCTTGGGCTTACACATTCATACTTTTCACACATTGACCATTTTTCTGAAAGGATGACACCGACTCCCTGGCATGCCCGCTCAGTCTCGTCTACACCAGACCAGTAAGCGGTATATGCCATGTGCAGTGGCATCCTTTCCTTCGTTCGTCTCATTTACACATAAACATCTATTCCTCTATCATTCATCATTTCGCATACTTCATCCATCTTATCATTCATTGCTCCATTATTACATTCAGCGGCCAGACGGGCCCCAACCACCTTTTCGCCCTCCGGGAGACAGAACGTGACGGGTGGCGAACCTCGCCGAGAAGGTTCGTATTTTGCGCCGTTTATTTGCCACCACCAGTCTCGATGCAGCTAATAAAGCATTTCGTGGATAATTGCAACTCTGTTATTGAGGAAAACCAGTCCCATATTTGTATTGTTGGTGATTTTAATCTGTAAGCATAGATTGGGAGCAGTTTGTAAGTCAAACAATTACACTATAGTTCTGCTATTTTGCCAATATTTATTGGACTTTTGTAATATTAATAACTATAAACAAGTCAATAATATTGTTAATAAAATGGGTAAAATTTAGACTTAGTTCTTGTAGATCTCTATGTGTCAGCTATCCAAGTCATTAGACTTTGAGCGTAGTCGATAATCTTCATCCCCCTTGGAATTTCAGCTGAGCTGAATTAGCCACAATGTTAGCTAACCCTAACAATATAAAACTGAACTTTCGCAAAACTGACTATGAGGCAGTAAATCTAGAGCTTAATAGTGTCCAATGGCCAGAACTCTTTTCACTAACCAAGAACGTGGATGAAATGATTGATGTGTTTTATGATAAACTTAACTGCACCATTAAGAAACATGTGCCGGAACAAAGGCAGAAAAAACATAAATATCCCCAATGGTACAGTAAGGAGCTTATCAAAAGACTGCGCGAAAAGAATAGGTTTAGAATTAGATTTAAAAATAAAAATCCGCTTGATGAAATTTTATCATTTAATGTCAAAAGATGTAAGAAACTAGTTTCGGATTGTTATAAAAATTACCTTAGACATAGAGGCAAAAGCTGACAACCCAAAGTACTTCTGGTCTTATATCAAAACTAAAAGAGGTGGTCGCGGAACATACCCAACGGCCATGAAAATGGATCTCCACAGTTATGAAGGTAAGGGTATTCTGAAATGTTTGCAAATTATTTTTGAGGTGTATAGTGATTGCAAACAGCCGTCACTCTATGATAATGCAACTAATAATATTAGTATCAACTCGGATTGTTTAGCATATTTCAATAAGTCACGATGATATTCTCAAACGTATTAAGGGTCTAGATATATCGAAAGTGCAGGCTCTGATAATATTCCACCATACTATAGTTAACTGTGCTAATAGTTTATCAGCGCCTTTAGGCTCATTTTAAATGAATCGTTGACAAGTGGAGTATTTCCAAAGCGATGGAAGTTTGCTAAGGTCGTGCCGATTCATAAGTCTGATGATGACCAAGACGTTCGGAACTATAGGCCAATTTCTATCCTGCCTGTTTTTGCTAAGGTTAGAAGCAATCATTTGCCCATATATACAAAATCACTTCAAAAATACACTTCTAGTAAACAGCATGGATTTGTAGCTAGAAGGTCTACTTCTACGAATCTCATGTGCTTTGCTGAAGACCTTAAAGCTGTGGATAACAATCGGCAAGTTGACGCCATTTATACGGACTTCAGCAAAGCATTTGATATACAGTTCCTCACAACGTGCTTCTCCAAAATTAGAAATGTATGGCTTCGCTGGACCTATTCTGCATTGGCTAGAATCATATT
>JAGSMP010002506.1:0-22079 GCA_029286625.1 Parnassius orleans | reverse complement strand
CGCGAAAAGAATAGGTTTAGAATTAGATTTAAAAATAAAAATCCGCTTGATGAAATTTTATCATTTAATGTCAAAAGATGTAAGAAACTAGTTTCGGATTGTTATAAAAATTACCTTAGACATAGAGGCAAAAGCTGACAACCCAAAGTACTTCTGGTCTTATATCAAAACTAAAAGAGGTGGTCGCGGAACATACCCAACGGCCATGAAAATGGATCTCCACAGTTATGAAGGTAAGGGTATTCTGAAATGTTTGCAAATTATTTTTGAGGTGTATAGTGATTGCAAACAGCCGTCACTCTATGATAATGCAACTAATAATATTAGTATCAACTCGGATTGTTTAGCATATTTCAATAAGTCACGATGATATTCTCAAACGTATTAAGGGTCTAGATATATCGAAAGTGCAGGCTCTGATAATATTCCACCATACTATAGTTAACTGTGCTAATAGTTTATCAGCGCCTTTAGGCTCATTTTAAATGAATCGTTGACAAGTGGAGTATTTCCAAAGCGATGGAAGTTTGCTAAGGTCGTGCCGATTCATAAGTCTGATGATGACCAAGACGTTCGGAACTATAGGCCAATTTCTATCCTGCCTGTTTTTGCTAAGGTTAGAAGCAATCATTTGCCCATATATACAAAATCACTTCAAAAATACACTTCTAGTAAACAGCATGGATTTGTAGCTAGAAGGTCTACTTCTACGAATCTCATGTGCTTTGCTGAAGACCTTAAAGCTGTGGATAACAATCGGCAAGTTGACGCCATTTATACGGACTTCAGCAAAGCATTTGATATACAGTTCCTCACAACGTGCTTCTCCAAAATTAGAAATGTATGGCTTCGCTGGACCTATTCTGCATTGGCTAGAATCATATTTAAGCGATAGATCCATTCGAGATATTAATAAATTTATTTGAGAGATATGCAGAAGCCAGGTATAATTCCAAAAGAGTGAACTACTTGTTTTCAAGGCAGGAACAAAGAACCAAGGCTATCCCACTGGTCAGGCTTGGAGGACCTTAAGTAGAGTTACCAAATTTAAATACCTGGGGCACTGGGTTACAGAGGACCTCTGATGACTTGATATTGAACGAAAACGTAGAGCGTTAGCAGTGAGGTGCAACATGCTGGCTCGCAGGTTTGCAAGGTGTACAAAAGCTGTCAAGATAACCCTTTTAAGGCGTACTGCCAAACGTTTTACACCTGCAGCCTGTGGGTCAAGTATACTGCAGATCTGTAAACGCTCTACGTGTTCAGTAACATAATGGCTTTAGGATGCTGATGGGACTGTCTCGATATTGCAGCGACAAGTTTGATTCAACAGTGGAAGAGAGTGGCCTCTGATGCGACGTGTGCGAGACGGTGCCAACGGAATCTTATTTACTGTATTAGGAAGGCTTGATTGTCCGGTTGTGGCACTGGAACACTGCATATGGGGTCCAGAGCTGTTATGTTTAATATAAAATAAGTATTGTTGTTTTTAGTTGTACATTTACTAAAATTAATTTTAAGTTTATTTTATTTATTACTAAAAAGTATGGAGCTTGTATCTGAAATAAAATTATTATTATTATTATTAAGGTGCTTTGGTTATTACGAAAATGGGGAATTTGATATTTACAAATTATGACTAGAATAGAATAGAATAGAATAATTTTTATTCAATATAGATTACATGTAATTTTATTGAAAGTCATTTTTACTTTACCACTGGTTCGAAAAAAACCTCTGTCCTGGGAAGAACCAGCAAGAAACCCAGCGACTTTTTTTTTAAAGTAAGTTTTACATTAATGGTTGTACAAACTATTTAAGTACAAAATTTATTTTAGAAACTGCTTGGTAGCGACCACTCATACCCAGGGGTTATTATCAATCATATATTCATTTATACTATAATAACCTTTTATATACAGTTTCAGCTTAACAAAACATTTAAACTTGGTAATAGAGAGAGCCTGTACTTTCCGGGACCTTGTTGTAATAGCGTATACATTGCCCCAAGAATGAATTACTGACTCTGTGGAGTCGAGAAACTGGTATCACTAGCTTGTGTTTGTTCCTAGTGTTTACAGAATGTATATTTTTTTTACTAAAACTACCTTTGTTTTGTGAACATACATTAAATTTTCGTAAATATACTGAGAGGCCAAAGTTAATATATTTATTTTTTAAATTTATCTCTAAGAGACTCTCTCGGTTTTAGGTTGTAAATAGCTCTAATGGCCCTCTTCTGCAAAACAAAATAGTTTCTGAATCAGTTGCATTTCCCATAGCAAAATCCCATAAGACATTATGCTATGGAAATAACTGAAATAAACTAGTCTAGCTGTCTCGACACTAGTGAGACCTCTAATCTTTTTACAGCATAGGCTGCAGAACTTAGTCTGCTTGCTAGTTTGATATATGGGTCCACTGAAGCTTTGCGTCGAGAGTGATGCCAAGAAAACAGTGGATTCAACAGGGCTCAGTTCTTCCCATTTAAAACACATTGGTACCCAGATTTTAACATTCGTTGTTGTAAATTTAATACATTTAGTTTTATTTCCGTTTAAATGTAGATTATTAACGTTAAACCAATACACTAATTTAGATATAGCATTATTCACTTCGTCACATTTAAATGATTGACGTTTAAGTTTAAAAATCAAGTAGTATCATCAGCAAATAATACTATATCATGATTATCCCCACAAGGAAGGTAAGTCATTAATATATACCAGAAATAGGAATGGGCCGAGAATCGAGCCCTGAGGGACACCCATTAGTACAGGTGACCCGCAAGAACTTTTACCATTGATAATAACTTTCTGCATTCTATTACTTAAATATGAAATAATAAGTTTAAGCGCTGTGTTCTTGACACCATAGTACTGTAGCTTCCTGATTAATGTCTCATGGTGAACACAGTCGAAGGCCTTGGAAAGGTCACAAAATATACCCAAAGCATCCTCCGATTTCTCCATGCACAAAAAGTATGTTTAATAAGCTCAACTCCAGCGTCAGTTGTCGAGCGACCCTTGTAAAACCGAATTGATTTTATGTAGCAATTTATTAATATTAAAGAAACTTAAGATCTGATCTAAAATTATTTTTTCAAAATTTTACTAAATGTTGGTAGTACAGAAATCGGTCTAAAGTTGGCGGGGTCTAATGTACTACCAGATTTAAATAAAGTTATGACTTTACTATGTTTCATTAAATCAGAAACACACCAGATTCGACGCTTGTATTAAATATAGTGGCTAGATAAGGTGCTATTATATCTATTATAGATAAAATAACTTTAACGGAAATCCCCATAAGTCTGCCGTTTCTTAACATCAATTGTTTTAAAATATTTAACGATATCTTTGGCAATACTATGGAATTTAAAAGATTTGAACAAGTTTTACATTTTGTTTAAGCAATGATTCGGCGACAGTAGGAGAAGAATTTAATATTTTGTTGTCAAAAGGAACATCAGTAAATGTTTTCAACAGCCAGCAACTTGATCAGATCGAGTTAAACTGTTGTTAATATTCAATTGAAAACCGAGTTGCGCGGTTTGACCTGCCTGTTTCACTATTTATTATTCTCCAGGTCATTTTAATTTTGTTGGATGCAGTTTTAATTTTATTACTTAAATGTAAAGCCTTAGCTGTGTAGCACACTTTTTAAATATTTTAGAATATGTTTTACATAATCTCTAAATATAACACTAGTATTATATGATCTTTCATTATAAAGCTCATATAACTTTCGCTACTTTTATAATTCCTACTGTCGCCCATTCATCAAATGATTTGCGACTGTTAAAAGAGAAAGTTTTAGAAGTAAATATTCTACTAAATTCACAAGTTATAATTTTAAATAACATACTATACAAATAATTAGCACTATTTTTAAATGAAAGTGATGGAAGTCTTTTTATTATATTACTTCTAAACCTCCAAGCGATGATCATTTATTGGAACAAACACAACTTCCTTATTTTTCTGTTTTTTGTGTATGTAAGGCAATGATACCAACTGTCCACAGTGATCTGAACTTAAATTTTGAATAATTGATTTATGCAAGGGCTTAATATCTGTAAAAATATTATCTATACAGGTTGCACTAGGCCCAACAATACGTGTTGGTTCTAAGTATAAATTAACAAGATTATACGATTTAAACAATGAGCTAAACTTAATACTAATGGAAGAAGTTTCAAGGAGATTGATGTTAAAGTCTCCACATTACAACAGACTTGTTCTGTTTACTAAGTTTGAGCAAAACTTCTTCCAATTCTTTCAAAATAGTCAAAAGTAGCACATGGGGTCTGTAAACACTTACAACAATGAGGTGCTCGAGCTCGACACAAGCCATTTCTACAGTTCGCTCAACAGAGAGCTCACAATATCCTTACGTTCTTTATATAATAATGATTTATCTGCTAATATTAAGGAGCACCACGTAAACTTTTTCTCTATTGAAGGAACTGACCACCTGGTGATTTCTGAAATTAAACATGAAATTATAATCTTTTAGCCAATGTTCAGTAATACAAAGGATATGTATATTGTTACTATTTAAAACAATTCAACTTCCAATTCTTTGCCCATCATGCCTTGTATATTTTGATGCACCAGGTGTAAACAATTTTATTACTTATTTGTGGGCTGCATTCAAAATTAATGAAACTCTTATTATTGCTAGAGATTGCCTCTATTGTCGCATTTACTAATTTAAATTAGTTGAACTGATTCCAAATTAAATGTCAAATGATTATCATGCTCAATAAAAGCAGTCTTGGTAGCCAAAACTTGGCTGAGTTAAAAAGTAAATAATAAGATAGCAAATTTGCTATCAGTCTTAAATATATTTGGATAGGTAATACCTATCTTTGTCCAAAACTTTTTATTAAATTATTTATGTCAATTAAATGAAATTTGTCATTATTATCACAATTACATGTCAAATTTAAATTATTGTTACATATTAAATTATTCATTTGTATATTTAAATTATGTCTTAGATTATTTTCCTGTGGCAATCCCTGTATGTAAGGCAGTGTGAACAAGACAATTTTGTGTACATTTAAGTTATTAAGTTGTTCAATATATCTTAATAACTGTTTGTTGTTTACTGCCTCTTCTAACAAAAATTATTGTACTATTTGGGCAAAATTTAGTAACTATAATTTTATTTAGAATGTCACTAAAAGATGCTCCAGGCATGCAGCAATTTGTAATTTTTGTCCCTTTAAAGAGTTATTTAAAGTTATGCCTAGATTTTTCCCATGTCATCGCTATACACAATTATATTATTTTATGTTAATATTTGAGTCATTTTTATTTTAAGCCCTCTGCTAAGTGGCACTGTCATAGAGTTTTGGGTGGTATAATATTATAAGCACACACCGACTCTGAAGAAGCTGGTATTGAATGCTGACACTCACATTGATGTTTAACCAAGGAATCAAAACGCTCCTCATTATATTTACATGTCTTTACCAGATTATCCATAACCAGTATGTGTTTTTTTATTTCATTTTGGTCTGATTTATATTTATTGGACACAGTTTGAAGGGAGTTAGTAAGTGATAACATTTCTGATTTAAGGCACTCTACGTCAGTCTCATAACATTTTTTTATGTTATCCACCTCAATTGAATACAACTTAAGTTCTTATATCAATGCTTGCTTTTCTTTACATAAATTAACATAATTTTGGTATTAATCTTATTTTTATTAATTTTGTACTTCCTTATGTATTTATTAACTTTTATATACTTTTCAATTTGTTTTGCTGCAATTAATCCTTACTGTGTTTCCTGAAGTGGAAGAGTCGTCACCAGTCAAATCTATAGTTGCAGGTTGCTGTAAAATTTTGAAGTATTACATTGCACAAGCTCAGAGAACAGGCTTTGAGTCTGGGAGGCGTTAAGGTTATCTATATATGTTTTAAATTGTGTTATTTGCTCATTAGCCTCATTCAATGTAACTTCAATGCAGCAACCTGAGAGCTTCCTCATTCCTTTCTGCATTGGTCAAACTCATTAACCGTTCCTGTAGCTGATCTCTTTCTTTTATAACACTTGTGTATTCTGTATGTAACTTAACCATATCACATTTCAATTGTGTGTTTTTGGCAATTATGTTAACTATTTTTTCATTATCATCCTTTCCTTAAGCAACAGTTCACACTGCCTTGACGCCTTGTTCTTGGAGCGCAAGCTGGAGTTGGTTCTCCATCTGGCGCGTCTTATGCAGTGAGTATTCATTTTACTATTTATTGTAAATAATAAAAGAAAACAAGGATCGAAAACAGAAGGAGCAGAGTAAGCCAATGTCGAGTTGTTTTTGTTTTTTTTTTTCTATTTACAGATCTCAAATCAAATTATCGTTAAAATAATTCGAAAAGAAACCCGCAAAGAATGTAAAAATCCGAGTAATATTAATAGAATAGATCTATAATTTATAAAAGGAATGATATGAAATAAGAATTACAATGATTTTAAAATAATGTTCGTTACCTGTCACTTTTTGTTCCAACACCAAAATGTTGTTATAATATTTATGTACCGACTTTCTTAAATTTTAAATACAAAGCGGCAGTAATTATTAACTATAACATAAAATTGAGGTGGATATTATGAATTTACAATATTTAAATTATTAAAATTTATCGGGACCAATTACTTTACAACTTATCAGGGTTGCTACAGCAAAAAAAGCAGCAAAAAAACTAAACTAGGCAATATTTTTGCTCTGGTAAATTTATTCTAAACGACATTTTATTTGTCTCCTCACTTCAGTCGTTTCAGGTAGCTAGTCTCAATAGTGCGTGCAAATTTAACTTTCGGTGGAAACAGCTTTTTCAACTCTTTTCGGTTTTTCGGAATTACCCCACGTTCATTATCTTAGAACTTGCTAAGTAATCTTAATGATTGTTTGATTATATGATAGATAATCGTTTTTAAAGCTTTATTTTATAGGTTAGGATTACAGCTATTGTTTTTGTGTTTTTTCGAAATACCTACAGGGTTAATTACGAATTAATAGACTATCGAACTACTTTTCCATTGTAGTTTCCAGTGGTCAATCTTCGTCAGCATAAATTGTTATTTTGGATAAGTTTCATCGTGAATTCAACCAACGAGTGGGCAAAGCGTACCTAGGCTATGCCAAATATATAGACATAGTCCAGGAGGAATAGCGCATAAGTACCGAAAACTATTCCACATCAATTTTTTTATGCGATTCCTTCAAATTGTCCTACTGATGATATAAATGCATGTTGCCATGGGGCAACTCGGTTACAGGTATTGTTTAAGCCGATTTATTTTTCTATTGCAAGGAATTGTTATTTTCAAACGAGACATTTTTTTATTTTTTGATAAAATACGAATAAAAAAGTCCCGTGACTTTTACGATAAAGTTAATATCTTCAGAGTTATGAATTGTTAAAGGCTTGAAAAATCCCAATTTGAATACTTTTGACCCATTAAAATGTATAAAGAAAAAGAATAAAGTATAAACAATATTTTTTATATTTCTTGGCAAAATATAAATAAAAAGGTCCTATAACGTTTTACGATAAAGTTAATATTTTCGGAGTTATGAGTTGGACTTTATGTGGGGTAATTCCGAAAATTCATGTGAACAAAATATAGTTAAATTAGAAACATAAAGTATGTATCAATGCTTTTTGTAGAGGTATATAGACGAAAGTAAATCCAAACCTTCTGTCGTAAGTCAAAAGGAACACTTTACCGAATTTTCGGTTTTACCTCGCGTTATATCGGAATTATACCTTATCCAGAAGAAAAATATGTCAAAATTTAAATGGTCATATTTACGCAACGCAAAGACATTTTATTAAGATGAATAACAAAATAATTAGGATACGTATTTCAATAAATAAAAGTGACATGAGTTGGGTGTGCTTGATAGCTTTTTAAAATAATTATTAAATATGCATCGTATCAACTAATCAGAAAATATGTCGGATTTACCCCAAAGCACTATATAGTAAATATCACCCTTATGAGTAAATTTATCGGCGGTTCATGTTCAACTGTGGACCTTGATGAGTGAATGTAATCAATGATGACATTTGAATGGCCCCATTAAAATTTTAAGCTAAAATTTTCTTTTTTTTTTCTTTTTAGGATGTCTGGAAGAAATCGCTGTATAGCAATAAGATGGCCTTTGATTTTCTATCTGTGTGTTTTTGTTATGTTATTTGTTTTCTTAGTGTACAATAAAGGGTATTGTATTGTATTGTATTAAATTATAAGAAACAATCCTTTCCTACTGGTGGAAAATTGGGGATGAAATAATTATATGACTTGCAATTAAATGTTTTGACTATTTAGAATACAATCTAGTCGTTACCTTGAGGCTGTGATATTATTTAGGCTACTCAAGTGTCCAAATAATTAAACTTTAAAAATTAAAAAGGATTTCAAAAACTAAAAGAATGAAGTTATTTTACGTAATTACAGCTTTTGAATGCGTCAATATTTCAAATGATGCATGTCTAATAACAATTTTTTTAATATTTGACGAAAATTGGTCGACATTACAGCCTCCTTCAGGGTCGAGTGATTTGCTATAGGGACGGAATACTACGGCGCGACCTTGACACAATTTGTGTAAAAGTCGATACTATCCTACCTAGATATTATGTACCTACTTTTTAATATAAAATCATAAATACTTGTATTTAATTTTATAAATTTAAATTACATTTATTTACATAAAATATACATTTATAATATACCATAATAAAAATTTAAAACTAACAACTTAAATTATTATACAGTCCTCATATCTTCGCGGTATAGTGCCAAGAGAGTGAGAATATGCATAATAATATTTTTGAGGAGAGAAAAATATTATTATGTATATACTTTTTATTAGTCCGCCATTAGATTGCATACCAATAAGTTGTGGTAAATTACTTAAACATCTCAGAAAGCTGGCAGCGTATCCCCGGTGAATGGTTAAACTTTACCTTTGAACGAGAAAAGAACGAAACGTCTTATCACTAACAGCGACGACAAGTCACGGATAGAGTTCCTTTGGGAACTTCATCGCTCGTGGACCCCACGGGCCGACTGTTTCTACTGTAAATGACACGGATGTGTAGTCATCTCTCAGAGATTTATATTTACGCCACTTACTGAGTTGAGCCGCCTCTGATACCGCCCCGGCTCTCAACGAGGTACACCTGAGATAACGATTCCTATGTATTTAGATGATGATTTTTTCTATTCATAAACATGCATGGCCTAGATAATATTTTATTTAGTCGCATAATATTATTATAATGATTACATTGTAGGAAATAATTAAATTTATTATTAGTAATGAAGGAAATCAAACCAAATATTTTCTTATGATAGACTCTCCAATATTTTTAAAAAATATGAAATTTCAGAAGGAAAATAGTAGTTTCTACTATACTACGTAATGTTATTGTTACAACGCACAGAGAGGGATGACATGTTTTAATTTGCAATTATTATGCATTTACCCAGCTAGGTATTTACATCTCACATTCAAATACCTTTATTGCTTACGCCGCTATCTCAGCAGATGACGTGGCTCCACTTCGCCTGTATTTAACATCTGATTTACACTACAATGGTACTTCCTTTTGTTTTCAAATTGAATTCAGTTTTCGATTCAAACGAACGTTGTTTCGAATCAGATTTAAAGCTTACTTTCGAAACTAATCGAATCGAGGAACACGATCGAGTAACGATCCAGCATTACCACTGCCATTAAACATTACTGGATATTTTTCCAGAGATCATTTTAATAAATTAAGGATTCACTTCTTAAATATTTTTATAACATAAATAGAGTCAACTTATCAAGAAAAACATTACACGGCCGACAGCTGAAGACTTCTGCTCTGATAATTCCAATTTAAGCCACCATTCAATTCTGTGCTAGCTACAATTTTGAGTACCAAATTACTTTAAGTTCATAAAAAGTTGATTGATTCAGAACTTGAGAGACATAGTCTTATATAGAGTAGATAGAGTCGATAGAAGGCCCACAAATTCCTTTTATATTTATTTATAGGATAATCAGAGACAAAAAATAAAATAAAAATTGGTTGTTTATGTCTAAAAACACGTAAATAACCTCAATAGAAGCCATATATTTTTAATTTTCTTCCGAGAATTTTAAGCAACCTTTTGTAATGCGTACAGCAATGGAGTGGAATAATTTGCCATGTCTGTCTTTCCGTCCGGATACCGCTTACCATCAGGTGGCATTGTGGTCAACCACTGGCTAATAATAAGTGAAAGAAAACTATTTAATTATATTTATAAAATTATGATCAAATAGAAGATATACTTAAAACCCTTAGTTCATTTTCTAAGGACCCTACAAACGTTGGCATGGATACTAAATTATTTATTGCGATCAAAATTCATAGGTCCTCGTAACTTAAGCGGCATCGGTGAATTACTCTTATAAATAAATTATGAAAAAGATCCCGCGTAATGGATTCTTGTAATCTACTTTGGTTTTAAAGTATTCCATTATGTTTAACATAATGCTTAATTTAATGTAGTTGCTGAAATAATAAATGTAATTATGTAAAAACCTAAGTGAATTCAAGCCCAATTGCAGAAGCTATAACGTGGAAACTATTTCAATCTTTTTAGCACTTGGAAGTCACTTTAACTATTTAATAAAATCTTCATTTTGGTAAGAAACCAAAGATACCATCAGAAATACCATGAAAAGTCTGACCGAACTACGTAACCTTTACCGTTACCGTCACCGTTACCGTTACAGCAAAAGTCCACTAGGAAGTTGAGGCAAGGCACTTAATTCTTTTTCATATCTTTTGAAGGAAAATCATGCTTCAAAGGTTTTATGAAAATAATATCTGACACGGGCAATCTCTTGCGTAGGCGTATTCATAGGCATATTGACGTAAATATGAAAGCGTTAAAACATTTCTTTTAATTTGTTGTATTATTTTAGGTAAAATATTGGCTGAAAAATATCTGGCTGATTTTTAAAGTATTGAACAAAACTAATAGGCATATTAATTATGAAAACATTTTAATGTATAGAGTATATTTTATTGAATAAATATGAAAATGAAAATGAATATGCATAACTATATATTAATATAGTAAAATGTATAAATAAAAAATACAATAAATATAAACCCTCGGCAGGGGAGACCAAACGGCCGAAGGTTAAGGGAAAGGAAATAAACCGGCGGACGATTCGGGTATGTCAGTATGTATGGCGGTATATGAATGGTAAAAAAATTATTCATGAAAATTGAGTTAAACTATTTACGGATTATTTTATTAATTCCGACGTTTCGGTGCTTTACAGCACCCATGGTCACGGGTACTGAGGTGATTGACGTCCCAATGTCAAAGTTAATACGGAGTACCTTCAGCTTTTTTAATTATTAATTTTGGTCCGATCTACGCAGAATGAACTAACTGTGTCTTGAAGTCTTGCAGTGGTATGCTTGGGTTTAGTTTTAATTTTATTAATTACAGGATCCCAAGCAGGTGGTAGTACCCAGCCTCCCTCTCTATTGAAATTAGGATGTTTTTTAATTTCAATAGCCTCACGTATCATCCTTGGCAGGAATCGATGTTCTTTCGCGAGAATCTGTGGTTTATCAAATCTAATGTAATGGTGGGGCCGTCTAGGATATGATCACAAACTGCAGACTTCCCGGAACGTTGGTGCTTCACGTCAGCTATGTGTTCTTTACGCGGGTTTTAATAGATCGTTTTGTTTGCCATATATGAGAGTCCACATTCACAATCAAGCTTGTGTACAACCTGTCCTGCATCTTGTAGAGGTATATTGCACATGGTAAAAACTGACAAATCTTCTTCGGCGGCTTGAAGAATGTTCTAATAGAAGCTCGCTTCAAGATGTAGCCAATCTTGTCTGTGACACCTCTGACATATGGTAGTACAGCAGGCACACGCTCGACTGTGGCCGGCTTCACTCGGTCACTGTGACGTAGGCGCGGGACCCGAAGCTTGTTGTCGTGCAGAACCTGCTTGACGCTGAAGCTCGGCGGCCAGGTTTTTGCTGTCACAGATCCCTCGTGCTCTCTGTAACAAAGATTTGCCCACGGTAGCCAACTGTAGGATGATGGTGGATTCACCATTTAAATATCTGTTTGTATGGGTCTTTTTCTATACACGGTGTGACCTATGGTGTTGTTAGGATTTCTTGAATGACTAATACATCTAGGAAAGCTAAAGAATTATTTGCCTCTAACTCCATAGTAAATTGAATTTTAGAGTTTATGGAATTAAGATGTTCTAAAATGCAGTTACTTTGTCTGATGGTAAATTGTGAAAGTATCGTCTACGTACCGCTTGTAGAACCTTGGAGTTACTGCAGTAAGCAGGGTTTCTCCTCAAAGTCCTCCATGAAAATATCGGCGACAATGGAGATACCGGTGAGCCCATTGCAACACCATCTACTTGCTTGTAAAACTCTTCCTTCCACAATAGATAGCCAGATGTAAGGCAATGTCGAAGCAGTACTGCATATTCTGCTGGCATGTTGTTTTCCTCTAGTTTCCTAGTTACAATTGATGCAGTCTTCAACAGGTAGGCATGTAAATAGAGACTGAACATCAAAACTGACCATAGTTTCATTGTCAGTAAGACATAGGTCTTTTATCTCACTAACAAAATGGTATGAATCCTAGTGTGCTCTTGTGTGTCCTCTGAGTGGTGATAGTGTTTTTGCTAGAGTTGAGCCAATCTGTGTTGGCGAATCGATCTGACTCACTATTGGACGTAATGGAGCGTTCGGTTTGTGTATTTTTGGTAACCCATACAACTTCGGTGGTTTGCACACGCAGGTATTATCGAATTGACGTCTAGATTCAATTTCTTTATATTTAATTAGATCGCTAGTTGTTTTAAGCGTATTAGTTGTGGTCTGTTTTACCTTTACGTACGTACTTTCATCCGATAAAAGTTGTTGTATTTAGAATGTAATCCGACGTCCATCCATTATAACCGTAGCATTACCTTTATCTGCGCGGAGAATCGTTAAATCTGGTCTGTTGCGTGTTTTTCAATGCATTAATTTCATCCTTCGGAAGATTTAATTTCGGCACTGAGCTTCGATGTAACAAAGACGAGCTGTCTTGACGTATGGCCTAAATAAATAAAACTAAATCTTCCTTACCAATATTATTTTATACAGACAGTCCTCAACACTACAGATAATGTTTTCATACGGGATTTTTCGCGGTGTTATTGCGAAATTCATACCTTTGGCCAAAACTTTTATTGTCGCGTCGTCCAGAGATTGTTTTGACAGGTTGTAGACCGCGTTGTTTATTACTCGCGTCTGTTGTCAATGGTTGTGTTCCGTTCTTACGTTGACGTTGGTGTTGGACATTTGATTTAGTTGTTAGTTTTAGTATTTATCTATATGTTTATTTTGCATTCATTGTATTTAGTTGATTCCTCGTTTAACCGGGATGAATGGGCTTCGACAAATTGTGCAATTGGATCACCTGTTTCCTTGCTGATCGGAGCATCAAGGTCGTAGTAGACGGTGCATGCTCTGATTACAAGCCTACTAACGCTGGTGTTCCACAAGACTGCGTGCTATCATCAACGCTGTTTCTTTTGCTTATCAATGATATGTTGCAAGCTGGTAACATTCATTGCTATGCAGACGACAGCACTGGTGATGCTTTATACACCGGCCGTGCCAATATTTCTCGAGAAAACGTCGCCGAGTACCGGAACAAACTTGTGTCTGAAGTCGAATCTTTGCTGAACAAATTCTCGGATTAGGGGCGACTAAATATAGTCCAGTTCAATCCCCAGAAGACACAAGTTTGCGCGTTTACCGCTAAAAAGAACCCCTTTGTCGTATCTCCTCAGTTTCGAGGCACTCGCCTTGCTACTTCAGCTAGAATCGGAATCCTCGGCGTCGACATATCGAATAGTGTGCAGTTTCGTGGTCACTTGGAAGGGAAGGCCATATTGGCCTCTAAAAAGCTTGGCGTGCTAAGCAGAGCGAGACAGTATATCATGCCGGCACATCGCTTGCAACTTTACAAAGCGCAAGTGTGGCCTCACATGGAATACTGTTATCATCTCTAGGCCGGAGCACCCCAGTGACAGCTCCTTCCACTTGACCGCATCCAGCACAGAGCGGTTCGAATCGTCGACAACCGAGTTCTTTCTGATCGGTTCGATTCACTGGCGCTGCGTAGTGATGTTGCATCCCTTTGCATTTTCTATCTCATCTACCACGGGGAGTGTTCTGAGGAATTGTTCGGATTAATTCCAGCCGCCAAATTTCACGAACGCACATCGCGTCAAAATTCACATCTGGATGCTTGGCGGTCCACGACTGTGCGTTTTACTTGGAGTTTTCTTCCTCGTACAACTTCTCTGTGGAATTGTTTACCACCGGCGATTTTTCCGGACTGATACGACTTAGGGACCTTCAAGAAACGAGCTTACACATTTCTAAGGCCGGAAACGCATCTGCAATTCCCTGGTGTTGCGGTTGTTCATGGGCGGCAGTAGTCACTTACCATCAGGTGAGCCACATGCTCGTTTGCCCCTCTTTTATAAAAAAATTTCGACCAAAAATATACTTCATTGTGCCCGGTCCATCAGTACAATATCAGACTTATTCGCGAGAATAGTCCTGTCTGTGATGACGGCCCGGTTCTAGTAGAGCGCGGTCATTTTCAGTACGGCTTCCGGCAAGTACTTTAATATGGCAGTTCCGATCCACGAGAACGTATATCAGAGCGAGTTATTATTATTATTTGGGTATATACGATATAGAAACGAGTACATTAAATATAGTAAAAATGTAAATAGAAAATACAAAAATAAATAAAACCAAACCCGATGGAATCCTCGGCAGGGAGACCAAACGTCCGAGTGTTAGGAGGAAAGGAAAAGAAACCGGCGGATGATGCGGGCGGTATCGAGGAGCACCGCCTTCTGTATTTGAGCCCGGAGCGGTCCGCCACGGAGTCCCAGTCGCCTCAGATGACCTGAGAGGCTGACCGATTAGCCCGTTCGCAAAAACGACCACAGTAATAATTTCGGCCAGCAAACCACCCCACGTCGGTCACCTCGTGAGCCAGATCTATATATTTAGTTCGCTTACCTGTTTCGGTTTCACAAGTTTCTCGTCATACGGAATGGTTATGTAGACCAAAATATCCTTGACTGTGCCCGGTCCGTCAGCAAAATTTCATGGCTCATTCAAGAATAGTCCTATCTGTGATGATGGCCTGGTCCCAGTAGAGCCTGGCGTGGTCATTTTAAACACGGCTTCCAGCAAGCAGTTATAATAAGGCAACTTCCGACCCACAAGACGGTATTTCAGGGCGAGTTGCTGGTGTAGGATCCTGGCTACTAGGTTGTGTCTATGCAAGTAATCAGATTTGGAAAGCATTCAACAACCAAAAATGACATGCCTAAATGATTTACCGGATAAAGACAAGCTCGACAGACGTCTTTGTCCCCTAAGGCCTTAAAAACTTGAGATATTGTCGTCATCGACCATTCCTGGCAAGTTGTCGCTCCTAAAACTCCGCAATGTGATGCATCCATCAACATATTGTGAGGAAGCTATTAAACGAAATTATTATTAAAGATAAATTCCTATTATTTAACATTTATAATGTAATACTCAGTACACCATCAAGACGAGCGATCCCCTGACATCACTACGCGATTTTACGTCATACGGTTATTTGTAGATCCGAGTAATTCATAATATTTTATAAATACCCATTGGTAAGCGCCGCGGACTCTTGCCTGCTACATCACTTGAACGAATGCGTTCATTACAATCACCATTAATTACCGTACGACCGTACGAGTCCATTACGAAAGAAAGAATATATTTTAGTTCAACAACATTATGAATTGGATTTTTCCGTCGCGTGGTTGCAGTGTCAAATTGCTATATAACAGCAGTGCTAGGTTTGTTTGCGACCGTTCGAAAGATTTTATTGTTACTACGTGATATCACTGTTGTGCCTTTCATGCCTTTATTCACATACCAGCAATGCCCTGCGGTTTCATATGCATATATCACGCGTCTGAGCTATACAGTAATCTATAGTCTGAGCTGCGCAATATGACCTCGCTTATTAGGCGTTCACTGCAGGTTTTTCTCGGTTCTCATTGGGCGGCTTGGGTTATGCATCGTTCGCGCGTCGAGCCGAGCATTGAATTATTTTAATTTATTATTATATTTTATACTACTCGTCCAAATAACATGCTATATAGAACAAAGTTTATCTTTATAATTAATAATATGCCATATTTCATAATAATACTCATACGCCACTTTCTGATTTTCAATAAATTTTTTTTACAAAATTTTATTAACGGGGTAGAGCGACGCTGTAGCTGTATTATGGTTGTAGCACAAATGGGTCGGCTAGATCGGGTAGGAACCACGCTCTCACAAAATACCAACGTAAAATAGCAGCTTAATGCTGCTGTGTTTCGTATGGTGAGTGTAGAGAACCGGGATTGATATGGTGGACTGTGCGCCCGTTTATCCTTATACTATAAAAAAGACTATCTTTTAGAGAAACCTACATTTCTAATACTACTAATCTTACATCATTTCTTATTTATCTACTCAATATTTATTTGCATTCCATAATGTACAAATTAAATATTTAATTATCACAATATGAACCCAGTCGGGTATAGCAAATTAAAATATAGATACTCTCATTAAAATATATTTAAATGTTTCGACAAATTTAGTATTGTTTGGTTTTAAATTTAAGTTTTGTGCTCCAATCATTACATAGAACACATACGACTTACGGTACAGCGTAATATTAATTCGACATATTATGATATAACACGTGGTACACGCAAGGTGAAATTCCACACAATTCCGTCTGTAGGCGGATTCTCAAACGGCGTCTACTGATGTGACTTAATCATAAAGTGAAATTCTTAACACATTTTCGTAAATCAATAAGGTTTCACCCGAGGCATAAAGAAAGCCGAAGTTTGTTCCTGTATCGTATTTTCCCATATTGTGTGCCAAAGTTATTAAATGTTTGACGAAGCGCTGGCAGCAAACACGAGCGTATTAACAAAGTGAACGAGAGTGCGGAAGCTTCATACAAGCGCAATATTTTGTGATACAAGCGTATCGTAACAGCGCACGCACACAAACGCAAGATTCGCCTACAGTAGGAGAAATTACTCAGTATTAAGTACCATCAGGTGGACTGTGTGCTCGTTTGCCACCCTTATTCTATAAAAAACAATGAAATGGGTTGATGGATTCTCTTAACAAATGGGGCCCTCAGTCAAAACTATACGAAAGAAATGCGTCGAATAATATTGCTAGATAATGGGAAAATTTTCTTTTACTTCTATACATATCCTAGGACCTAGGATCCTTTTTTACGTGGTAGAGCCACGCTGCAACTATATTACAGTTGTAGCACGAATGGGTCGGCTCGACCGGGGTAGGACCACGCTCTCACAGAATACCAGCGTAAAATAGCAGCTTAATGCTGCTGTGTTTCGTATGGTGAGTGTAGAGAACCGGAGACCCTTTTTACTGGAAACGAGGCATTCCATCTTAGTCCTCAGGGGTGACAACGCATCCGTATTTTGATTCTTAATTGAGGATAAATGTAGATGTCTATGGGCCACAGTACCCACTTACTATCAGGTGGACTGTGTGCTCGTTTGTCACCCTATGCTATAAAAAAAGGACATAATATGAAAATTTACCACTCCTATATCTACATATATCCTAAGTCATATACGCAGATAGACAGATACAGGAGTATATACATTCACCTCACAGTGCAGGCAGTTTGGTAAGCGCAGAGAAGATACCCTCTTATTCTACCATCACTAAAAGTCTAAACATTTGTATTAAAGAGTTTACGTTTTTGAATACATTTTCCGGCATCATACAATAAGAATATCCACTGCCCAGCATCGTCTCGTGGGTGTCGCAAGAGGCGACAGAGGGAAACAAATCAGGATATGGGCAGCAGCATTTTCCTAATTACAACTTAAAAATTAAAAACTACGGTTGCCAACCCGCCTGCCAAGCGTGACAACTATGGCAAATAACAGCCCTATCAAGCAATAGTTGGGGAGGCCTATGTTCAGCAGTGGGCTTTTGATAGGCTGCAACGGTAATGGTATAAAAATGTCACATGTCAACCGATTTCGTTCCGTGGGTGTGATTAGTGGCTACTATCGGAAATTCCAGAAAAAAACTTATGGCTTTAGATGGTATACTCACCTAATTTATAGCTAGACCGGGATTGGAAAGTTGCGACAATGATTTTGCTGCGGTGACAATTAAGGCGAATTTGAGAAACACAATTTGAGAGATTTATGTCCAACAGAAAGCTTTTATGGGCTGATGAAGAAGAAGGAGAAGATAAGTGGTAAAATTAAAAATTTTGTACAACCGACTTCAACATAAATTATTAAGGATAACTCAAAAACTATTGGCCAGACCTAATCAAATTTACATGGAACCACATAAGAATCACCAGCTTTCGAATAAAATCATCGAAATCGGTTCACCTAGAAAAAAGTTATGAGGTAACACATATAAAGAAAAACATACAGTTGAATTGAGTACCTCCTCCTTTTTGAAGTCGGTAGAAAATGTATGAAGAATTTATTATTCCAATATAAATTAGCTTTTTATGGAATAAGGGTGACAAACGAATACAGTCCACCTGATGTAAGTGGATACTATGGCATAGACATCTACATCTGTCCTCAGCTGTTATGAATCAAACTGCTGTTATAGTGTTGTTACCCCTGAGGACTAAGATGTAATGCCTCACTTGCAGTAAAAAAAGTCTCCGGTTCTCTACACTCACCATACGAAACATAGCAGCATTAAGCTGCTATTTTACGCTGCTATTCTGTGAGAAGGTGATCCTTCCCTGGTCGAGCCAACCCATTCGTTCTACAAATATAATAGCTGTAGCATGGCTCTACCACGTATCAATGATTTAAATACAAGAAGTTATGATACCGTACAGACAAACAGAACGATGTTATAATGGTTCCTCGTAAAATGATGTTGTAATCTTATAATGGAACCTGAAGAACCTAGAAACAAATAAATGCACCGATATTTATGAAACTGTCTTGAGAGCTGGGCTCTGAGCTAAGTCGTCTCGAATGAAAATGTTGTGAAGGCCTTTCAGCAAACTTTATACCATATTATTCTGCCACCATCCATACTGCACTGGCTGGAGCTATCCATTTGTTAAATTGCTTAAACTTTATACTACAAATATGGTATTAACTCGAAAATATTTTAGGGCATTTTTTTATGATTTTTAAATTTCACTCTATCCACAAGATTGCACTGCTCGTTTTCAAAATGAATTTGGGATGGAAGCTCTTCATTTGAGCACCTTAAGGCCTCGGTACGCAGAATTTGATCGTGGCTGTTTTTTTTCTCTATGACGAAATCCGTAAGGGTCAAACCTAAACTGCGATCACCGAGAAATGTTATTTAAAACAAAATATTTTTTTCAAAACATATATTTTCTAAAGTATGTTTTTTTGAATAAGGGTGACAAACGAGCATAAAGTCTACCTGATGGTAAGTAGATGATGTGGCCCATAGACATATTATACGTTTATCCTCGATTAAGAATCAAAACGCAGATATGCATTTTCACATAATGACTTCTTATATTTACGCGAACACTACACATTAAATGAAACTAATTTAAAAATTAAGCGCGATAAAATCAGTAAAATTAGATTCATTTAATATGCATTTTAATCCCTGAGGATTAAGTGGAATGCCTCTTTTCCAGTAAAAAAGGTCTCCGGTTCTACACACATCAAACGAAACACAGCGGAAGCTGCTATTTTACGCGGATATTCTGTGAGAGTGTGGTCGTTCCCCGGTCTTGGATTGGTCTGGCACTAATAATAATAACTATGAGGTCAGATGATCGTCACGTATGGCCAGTAATATAATATTCAAAAGTATTTTGTAACTTCGCTTTTCAACAAATCACTTGAACAAAAACTAATTTCAACTTTGAAACTGACAGCTGGGAGTTCCATTGTTAGTTTAGAATACAATCGAAATTACTTATATTAAAGGAACTAAAAATAGGAAGCACTTTGTTGACTCTATTAAAGTTGAAAGGAATACAACTTTCTATTGTAAATACGCATCATACATATAAACCGTGATAGTTCAGGGGACCAAGCGCTCCATCATCCCTTTCACCACTCAGCGTTGAAAGGAATTATTGAGGTAATAGGTAATAGTACTTGCAGGCCTGAAACATAAAACATACGCAATCCAGTGTTACAATCACTAATTAACAATTTGTAGTCTTCAAACATCTTTAATAACTTGATCTGACCATTTCTGGTATCCGTCTAACGAAATATACAAAATATTACAAACACAAAATATTTGGAACAGATTAGATTTGAGATTGAAAGAGGATTAAAAAAAACATTATTGTCAGAGTTTCATAAAGTTTTTCTCTAGTGATATTTAAAGTTTTAAACTGGTAGTTTATATTTTTTGAATTACGTTTATAAAACTTAAAAAAGTCTAAGCGTCTCTGAAAAATAGATTAGCGAACGCCTTGAGAGGTTATCTGGGATATCTAGTAAGACATTCGGTTTCTAACAGATCTATTGATATTGCGCTGTACCCGAACGACTGAGCTAGATATCCGAGAGAGACAGCTGCAGCTCGGACAGATTAATAACTATGAAAAATCGACATACACCATCAACTCGTATTTTACTGTTTCCTCCTCGAAAATTGGTCACAATATTTTTTAGGAACAAGATTGTGATTATGTGTTTATGCTTATTTTTTATTTTCCACTTTTGTCTGATAACGGTAGAATTACTGAGCAATTTAATTTAGTAGTTTTAGAATGTTCCTAGTTTTAAAATAAAAAAATTATGTAAAAAAGGCAAGAAATGGGAACATGGCAGTGGTAGGTATAGATTGTATCGTTAATATTTGCTTTAGTGTTATTATTTAGGGAGGAAACAGAGGAATTCATTTGTATAGACCGAACTACGCCCGGTCATCCTCTTTAGGCTGCGTTTCCACCAGAGATGTGCGAGGATGCGTAGCGAGGGATGTGTTTGTTAAGAACCAATAGAATCACTTCATTTACCTTGCCTCGCTCAGCACAGCTCTAGTGGAAACGGCTCAGCGGAGCGTGGTTTTTGTACACACAAAACAAGGGAATGGAGATGTGTTGCGAGGGATGTGTGCTACGGACGGACGCGAGCGAAAAATAGAAGTCACTAGACGGTGTTTGTCAAAAGTAGCTGTATTGTGTACAAAAAACATGGACTTTGAAACTTTTTACTTTTTTTCACAACAGCCATAGATATAATTATATTTTTAACCCACTACACATCTTCACACCGCTCATCTGGGCACCGTTCCACAGCCTCGCTACGCATCCTCGCACCGCCTAGCTACGTCGCACATCTCTGGTGGAAACGCAGCCTTAAGCTTGTTCTCAAAATAAAATTTAAGATCGCGAGCATTTAAATAGCAAATAATTACGAATATCATAATTTGAAATATTATCCCATTTTTGAAACGACATAATGCATTTCAATTACGTTCCACAAATTACATAGTATTCCTGGCAATCTGGAACAATTTTCCGCATTTCTCTATTAGGCGTTAAGCGCCCAATTTTCGTTTGATCCTCAATTTACACATAAATCGAGTTCATAATGCCCGCAATATTCCGCTCCAATGTAATATTTTTTAAATACTAGTACTGCTATTAAACATGACTAATATTCCCTTTAACCACTTCTGGTAAGCTTAAAATGATTGTGCTAGGAGTGATTCACGACAGTAGTCGAATGGCGGATTTGAACCCACGACCGTTCGGTTTCACGGTCCGCACCCTGCCATTAGGCTACTGACGCTTCAAATATGCAATAGGATAAACGATGTAATATTGCAATAACTAAATTATGTTATGAATCAGTTTCCACGAAATAAATCAGTGAGGGAACAGAATCAGGTTCT
>JAGSMP010002505.1:0-104907 GCA_029286625.1 Parnassius orleans | reverse complement strand
GTTCTTAATTGGGCTTAAATAATGTATCGAAACTCGATAATAAGTTAATATACGCGATAAAATCCGTAAAACTAGTTTTATTTAAATAGTAAAAGGTTATTCGAAGAACACAGGTTTTTGTCAATAAATTCTCTGTAGCAGCCTGGAGCCAGGAAATTGACGATATTTCACCCCCGTGCCTCGGAAAGCACATAAA
This sequence comes from Parnassius orleans, assembly GCA_029286625.1. Classification (NCBI taxonomy): domain Eukaryota; kingdom Metazoa; phylum Arthropoda; class Insecta; order Lepidoptera; family Papilionidae; genus Parnassius; species Parnassius orleans. The sequence goes on along the minus strand of JAGSMP010002505.1, from coordinate 104,711 downwards.
GCCATAGGTCCTGCACCTTATCTCTCTCCGGTCGTGTCGCCTGACTTTGAGAGTGAGGGAACTAACTTTTGAGTTGATAATCGTGTCCTGCGCAGATGGCTAGTCTCTATTGAGCTTGGCCGCTGTGACCGAAACTAGGTATGGAGGACATTAATATAGCTGATGTGAAAATCCGACACTCTTGGAAGTCTGCAGTCTGTGAACATGTTCAAGATTCCCGCCATCAGACTCATCAGATTTGATAAACTACAAATCCTAAATAAAGTGTATTCTGAATCTTAATAAAGTGAGCCGTGGTAGCTAATGGGGCGATACACTCGCTGTAAATTTTACAGTACGCGAGTAACCAGAGTGCGATCCTCGCCGGCACCAATAAAATTATAAATTGCAATTTTAAGTGCTAATTTACTACGTGCTTCTCGGTGAAGGAAAACATCGTGAGGAAACCTGCATTTCTGAGAAATAAGAAGAAAAAAATATTTCGAAGACATGTGAAGTTCGCCAACACGCATTGAGGCAACGCGGTGGAAAGTCACTTGCCCTATAACCCTCTGAGAAATAAGAGAAGGCCTGTGCCCAAGAGTAGAATGTATATAAGCTGGAACTAAAATCCTAAATAAAGAAATGATTCCACTAAGGTGATTTCTATATAAACATTCCATATCATTAAATTGGGATCTCATAATTAATAAATTAAATCCAAAGCCAAGACATAACAAGAAATCAAGACACTGTAAACTCCTTCTGCATCGATTGGACCAATATATAATAATTAAAAGCTGATTATATCCTGGGCTACGTTAAGCATCTCCACGTTGTCACAGAATACTAACGTGATTTAGCAGCTCAATGCTGCTGTGTTACTTATGGTAAATGTAAACAAATGGATAACAATTACCGATATATCTTGTGAAATATTTTAATACTATTTTTAAATATTTATATTTATCCTTCTAGAACATCCTTACGAAATTGTAAATGTGAAAAGTGAATAGGTCAACACCTGAAAAAAATATTTTTTGTGCGCTCATAATGCGCCATAAAGGGGTGGGTTTACCTGCATTGGTTTTGCATAATATAGGCGCAAACAATTAATGTGTATACATATCTCTAATGCTTTGGGAACGACTACTTCTAATACACCCTTATTCTATAAAAAAAAGTTCAGTGTTCCCCGTAAGCATGGGTGTTGCAAATCAATTGGAAAGTCAGGAATTAAAAATAAGTATAAATAAATGCGTCAAGATCCGTAATAAGCGGTAAAATTAAAAAAATTGGACAACCGACTTCAATATTAATAAAATGAAAACATCATCAATGTAGTCGAAGTCAATTAAATACACATTATTAAGGATAACTCAAAAACTACTGGTAAGATCTTGATCAAATTTATATGGGACCACATGAAAAGCACTAGCTTTCAAATAAAAAAAAGAAATATCAAAATCGGTTCACCTAGAAAAAAGTTCTGAGGTAACACACATAAAAAAAACATACAGTCGAATTGAGAACCACCTCCTTTCTTAAAGTAGATTGAGAAATAGTTTTATTCAATGCGTAGTAATCGCGTAAATATAAGAAATCATTATTTAAGGACAATGCTTAAAACAGTGAACAAAATAAACTATGAAAGAAAAGAAAGAAGGTACAATAGACGGTCTTATCTCAAAAAGCGACTTCTTTCAAACAACCTTTGGACAGATAGGATTGCAAAAGATCAAAAAATATTTGTCTCTATACAATATTGTAAAACTAGTTATAAGATGAAGTAGCAATGGATCAGCCATATAGTTCATGAAGCGACAATTGATGAGGAAGAACATGACCGAGTTCTCTCTGATTGGCTCGATTTACTAGCGCTACGAAGAAATGTTGCATCCATTAATTCCAGCCGCCAAATTTCAGCAACGCACATCATGGCACAACTCACGTTATCATTCACATCATCTTGATGCTTGCCGGTTCACTATTGTGCAATTTACTCGTTTTCTTCCTCGCATGATTTCTTTGTGCATGTCGTTAATTTCTCGTTTGCCTCCCACTCTATAAAAAAGGTTCTAGAGTGGCAACCTCGTACCTGCAAGCGTAGTGTTATATATGTACGAGTGCCGATAGCACCCCACTAGATAGAGTTAACTGCCCTGTTGTGGTCGTTAACGTGACTGCTGATTAAGTGGTACCAGGCTTAAATCCTTGGTCGAGCCAAAATCAGTAATTGGGTTTTTCTGTTAAGAAGTTCTTAGTAGCAGCCCGAAGTCAGAATGTTGGCGGTATTTCCATTCGTAGCCTCGGAAAGTACGTAAAGACGTTGGTCCACCACCTGATCGATCTCTGTTCATGACAGATCACCGTCCCATTGGACTATAAGAGTGTGGGAATATAGTATGCATTAGTAGTCCTGTGCTGTAATTGGTTAGTCTCCGTTGAGACTGGCCACCGTGATGGAAATTCGGTCCGGAGGACATAAATAAATGTAAGCTATCGATCGAACGATTGCATTGCTTTTTTATACGTGGTAGAGCCATGCTGCAGCTATATTAGTAGTAGTATAGTTGTAGCACGAATGGGTCGGCTCGACCGGGGAAGGACCACGCTCTCACAGAATACCAGCGTAAAATAGCAGCTTAATGCTGCTGTGTTTCGTATGGTGAGTGTAGAGAACCGGAGACCCTTTTTACTGGAAAAGAGGCATTCCATCTTAGTCCTCACGGGTGATAACGCATCTGCATTTTGATTTTTTATTGAGGATAGATGTAGATGTCTATGGGTCACTGCAATCGCTTACCGTGGACTGTGTGCTCGTTTGTCACTCTATCCTATAAAAAAAATTGCTTAGTAGCTTAGAGTACCTGATTTGTGGCCCAACCCGGGAATATGAGAATCCAGAAACACATAATCAACAGTCACGTTGACAACAACTAGGCCAACGAGGTAGTGCAGCAGAAAGCAATACCTTGTCACGTAAGCGTAAAGCACATCCTTGCATATTCAACTAAATGAAACTGCCATTTAATAAAGTTGGGAACGCATTCGAATACTTGATACACCTGCGTCTGTTCCTTTGTTTTATACAACATGAGTATTTCCAGTTGGGGAGAAACGTACGGACTTACTCCAGTTACACTCTGCAACTTTTACAACATTGAATGAATTTTATATTACTAAATTTGCATTAATTTTCATGTTGTTAGAGCGCTATCAGATCAACAAAGAAACATAGACGAAGCGCTGCGTAAATTTCAAGTGATGTCGAAACCATGCTCAACGTAATAGCACGTATTCACGCACACATTTTTCTTCTTTCTTTCTTTAACATCCCCTTAATGTTTACTGCACATATGCACTTCAACCGTATTGTTATATAAATATCTTTCGCCATTTTATTAATACAGATGTTATTTTTTACTGTTTAATTTATTATTTGTATGTGTAATTATATCTAATTATAATTCAAAAGACTTAAAAATTCTTAAAATTAAAATATTAAGCAAATTAAACGAAAAAAATATTTTACAAAATTATAATGTAGCTGTTAACATAACATAAGCACTCACGCCTGTCACCAAGAGGGTTAGGCCGAGACTATGGACTTCCATTTGGCACGATCCTGATACACTTCTCTCGATTCCTTTACATCCATATATCTACGCATACACGTACTCCTAATCTGGCCCATTTTCAATATATCGCCAATTTGGTCGATAAACCTTCGTCTAGGGCGTCCCTTCCCGACTCTTCCGTTCATAAACTCGACATAAATTTGCTTTGTCACTCTTTCCTCGTTCATTCTTTCTACATGACCAAACCACCGAAGCGTTCCTTTCTTAATCCTGGTCACAACGTTATATTGCAAACCACACTTTTCTCTTATCACACTATTTCTCACCCTGTCATTCAGATTCAGCCCCTAGCATACTCCTTAATGACCACATTTCTACAGCATTTATTCTACTCTTATACTTCTTTTCACTACCAACAGACCCAACTTTCACTACCATACATTAAAGTAGGGACTAACACAGCATTATGAATTGCCATAAGTGCCTTTTTTGACACATTCTGACTTTTCATAATAGCATGTGGAGCCCCATTTACTTTATTTCCTGCGTTCACTCGTCGTTCTATATCCTTATCATATCTACCATCCCTGCTAAATAAACATCCCAAATATACAAACTCATCCACTTGCTCAATCATCTCCCCTTCTATTCTTATTTTACATAACGTTTTACTTTCTTCTCTTTCAAAAACCATCACTTTCGTCTTATTTGCGTTCACTTTCATACCCCTTTCTTTTAATGACCAGTTCATTAAAGTAAACATCATTTACAACTCGGCCGCCGACGATGCAAATATGACTTGATCATCGGCGTACAAAAGGCATTTGACGGTTAACTCACCCATTCTCAACCCACATTCTTCAACTTTCAAAGCTTGCAAACAACTGTCCATAAATAGGTTAAACAGCCACGGGGAAGCTACACAGCCCTGTCTGACACCTTTTTGAATGCCAAACCAGTCCAATTAGACTCCATTGATCCTGACACAAGCACTAGAGTCCCTATAAAGAGACCTTAATGCCTGTATCAAACCAGCGCTCAAACCAAATGAGTTAAGTGTTTGCCATAAGACATTCCTGTCCACTCTATCATAAGCCTTTTCCAAGTCCATGAACGCACAAAAAAATTTCTGGTTTTTGGCCAAAAACTTCTCCGCAATCATGCTCATGGAAAATACTTGATCCGTACACCCCATCCCCTTTCTAAATCCAGCTTGCACATCCCAAATTTTTTTACATCAGTTTCTTCCATAACTCTTTCAATTAACACCTTAGCATACAGTTTACCCACAATGCTAAGCAAGCTAATGCCACGGTAGTTTTTACAGTCCTGCTGTGACCCTTTTCCCTTATATATTGGGACTATAACGGCTTTGCACCAGTCTTCTCCTGCTTCAGTTCCCAACATAAATTAAACAAGGTGTACAGCAGGCCTGCCACCACTCCCTCTCCAGCCTTTAGCATTTCGTGTGATACTCTATCATATCCGGCTGCCTTACCTGCTTTCATGCTTTTCATTGCTTTCATTATTTCATCTACACTTATCTCCCTACCTCTCTCCACTTCTTTCAGAATTTCTATTTCACTTTATTCAGACGACTCTTCACTCATAAACACGCTTTCAAAGTATTCCTTCCATCTTTTTAAATTCGAAACTTCATCATTCAGCATACAACCATTCTCGTCTCGTATAGCATTTATTCTAGGCTGTATTGAATTTCCCCTGGCAGTTCTTACGAGTTTCCAGAACATTTTAATATTTGCCTGGAAGTTAAAGCAGATATCCTTCTATCATTCTTATTCGTTCTTTCTTGCTTTTCCCTTTCAACAACTTCTTTTACTCTCTCATTTATACGTCTAAAGTTTGCCTTTTTTCTTTCAATCTCATCAATCATACCGTTAGAATTACCAGTTTTGGTTGCTAGTAAATCTAGCCATGCTCTCTTCTTTGCTTCACCTTCCATCCGTACCTCAGCATCCCACCACAACGTATTATTTTTCCTTTCATTCGTTCTCTTACTTACACCACAAACTTCGGTGGCTGCATCCACCAAACCTTTCTTGACATTATACCACACAGTCTCCAAGTCTAAATCATTCGTACAGAATTCATCCATACCACTTATATTTTCTCTCAGTCTACATTTGAACTTCTCTTTCACACATTCATCTTGTAACCTCTCTATTCTTATACGCTGTAACGCAGTGGTAGACACAAATGTCCAATGCCGCCAACGCTTGAATAGACCATTAATTCGGCATAAGACCAAGTAATGATCCGTCCCTACGTTAGACCCCCGGTTAACCCTTGTATCTACCACTGCGCTCCGCATTCTTTCATCCACAATTATGAAATCTATCATGCTTCCATCACATCACCTCTTTCCCATGTATACATGTGAATACTCTTATATATATACATGTCTGGGCACGAATGCTTGTTTTTACAATATTTTGAGCATGGTTAAGGCTTGATTTCAGCGCTACTTGAAATAAACGCAGCGCTCCTTCTATATGAATTTGTTTCTATGTGGGAGCGTGTGAATTATTTGTATTGTTGGAGTCGTATGCGTCTACTTAACTAAGTTTGTTGTTGAAATGTTTTCCGTGAAATACATTTATGGGGTTCATGTTTATGGGGCCTTTTCATCAGTTAGACAGATTTACGGAGCTACCATCTTTATCTGTTTCTGACGTGCAGTCCAACCCATGTCATTTTAAATGCGTACTGCATAAGACTCTACTAATTTCAAAGCGTCTGTCTTTCCATCTGATTACAATGTTGTTGTATTAAAGGCAACAGTGTACAACCTTTTTTGGCGCTAGAAGTTGTTGACGTGTATTTTGTACCGATATTTTGTACTTATACCTATGAACAATTGTCCGACTAGGTGAGTCCAACTACGATCGAGAAATCAATCGGTCGATCCTACATTCAGAAGATTGCCATACATCTCGTAGGTACCTCAAATGTTAAAAATAAGATTATAGAACGGGTACGTGTTGCCAAACATATGAATCTGATACGTGGTCCTTCACTGCAGGCCGTACGAGGAAGCTCAAGGTCGAACAACGAGCTATAGAGCGCTATCAGAGTATCTCAGCGTTATAGACTCCGTAATGTGGGTATTTGCAGTAGAACCAGAGTAACTAACATAGCCTAATGGATCAGTCAGCTGAAGTGGTAATATGGCTTGAAGAACCGACAACCGATTGAGAAGAACGGTTCTCAAGCGGAAGCCTTTTGTAAGGCTAAGACAGAGCAATTTCCATCAAAGACTTCACCAATACTTACCACCAGATGGCATTGTAGAGAACTACTGGGTCCAACACTATAATAAGGAAAATAAAATTTGATCCCCAAAATATAAATAAAATAAAATCTAAAAAATCTCATCCAATTCTACCCGACCTGGCCATTTTAACAAATTCCACATAAGATCTATTACCACATTAAACTATGACGGTCGCGTTGTTTGTCACTCTCATAAAGAACTATCTAACTTTTATATTCTAGTCTAGTCGTAAAGGTTTCTAGTTCAAAGCTTCTTTTATTCGCCTTTCGCTTCCATTACAGAACGGATACCTAATGATCTGTAAATGCATTCGCTCAATTAAGACTTTTTGTTTAGATGGCAGTGTTCTTAAACCCGATAATTACCACTTCCCGTTCTACTAATGACTAAAAACGTGATATTAAGGAAGTTAATTTTAATCGGGTTAGAGCAACGCTGTTGCTTATAATGGCTGCAGCACAAATAGGTCGTGGTCGTGCACCAGGGAGTGTCTATTGTAATGGAGCAGGTGTTAAAAGAGAGTTGTGTTGCTCTTTCTATATTTTTAATAAGAATTCCCTTAAAACTTACTACAAATGTCGTGTTTAAGGACTACTTCATCACACCGCCAAGCGACAAATATACAAAAAAAAAATGATACATTAGTTTGTAATGTAATATAAATAATTTCCTAAATAAATAGCCTCAACTACTACTAAATTAGTCTTGGCTTGGGAAAAAAGAGGTTGGCCAAGCATATAATAGGTTAACCATATCAGCATTCCAGGGATGAACATTGATAGATTGTGTGATGATATAAAAAAAAAAATTACGATTTACGTTAAAATTGAGATGGGTCATGTTTCCGAACTTGAGGAAAGATTGGAGGGTAGGAATTTGTGACGAATGGCGGAGGGCCGCGTTCGCGAGAAGCGGTAATTCTTGTCAGACATTACAAGTTAAATGCGCAAAAGTTTAAGTATATATTAAGGCTGTGTATCAGTGAATTTTATATTATTTAAATACAAATTATTTTTAGTGGAACGTTAATTTTTGAGGTGCAACGGGTTAATTGTGACAATAACGCCTTCCTATATCTCTGGCAAGTGTTATTAGAAAATCTAGTGGTCACAAAAACATGAGAACTTTGAGAGACGATACTATATACTAATTTGAATTGAAACGTCATCGACAGGCACAGCCTATTAGGATAGCGGCCACGTACATTGGGCGACTTCTTCAAATTCATGGTTCAAACCTCCGCATAAATATCGAAAATTTATGAATTTGCTTTTTCCTTTTCTATTTATTAAGTTTGATTTTTTTTGTAATGATACTTTAAAAATCTTGTTTACTAAGGAAAAGAACTAGTAGTAAATTTTATGTTTTGTTATATTTCATTTTATTTTTGTATATATTGCGTAGCTGTAGAGTTAGTTAAAATTTTAGTGCTTACGTATTTTAGAGTTATGATAAATTGTAGTTTTATGCTTACAATTATTTAGTTGATTGTTAGTAGTGTTGAATTGTTGTAGGCTTTTGTGTTGCAATTAAATACCTTACACCAAAAATACCGCATTTGTTTCTTATCTTGCGGACTGACCCTATGGCTTGGGTACATTACAAATGCGCCCACAGGTAAAGATCATTGAAACAATTGTGTGAATTGGTTAGTTATTGCCTTATAATTCATATTATTGATTACTTTGCCATATGATATAATTTTGTGTATATGTGCTCTAGGAAACATCTTGTTTACTTTCTTTAAAAAAAAAATCTTTATTCTAAAAATATATAATATACATTTAATTTAAAATAAAATGGACAAGATTGATGCCCACGATTTATTGAAGGATGAACTTGAATTTGAGTTAGCTTGCCGTGGTATTCGGGGCTTAGAAACAGTAAAAGTTATGCGTAAAGTCCTTAAACAAATTTTTGTAAGAGAGCGGGAAGGCGATTCTAGTATAAACGTAGTTGTGCCGTCTTGTTGTACGAAGGACGCCCTGTCCCAGATTGAAATTTGTGAAAAAAAATTGCAATTTCTTAAATCGGCCTTCGATGAAGATCCAGATGGTGATATAAAAAAGCGGCTTCTTCGCCTCCAACACTTGCTCAACCGGGTCAAACTAATCATCCCTAGTGAATCAGACATAGACCGTCACTTAAAGCTATGTAAGGATGTTCAAATATTTTATGGGACGGTAATTCCAAAGGATATGAAGGATTGAGATAAAAGTGACAGTGAAGCAGAGATATCTAAAAGGATAAAATACTCCATCGCAGTCTTGGAGAAGAAGCGATAGAGATACTCACTCATATCGATTTACAATCAAGACACAGAACTATAGAGCCAGGAACAAGTTACAGTTCAAAGGAAAAATTCTCCTAACATGCAAGAATGCTGAAAAATATCATATCAATCTATTTTAGAAAATGACTTAGGTTTTAGGAAACTTGTGCCAATTAAAGATTGGGGCGTTAAATTTTCCGGCAAAGGTGACGTAAGCGTTAATGCCTTCCTGGAAAGGATAGCTGAACTTAGAGAAGCACGTAATGCTAATACTAATGATTTGTGGAGATATGCTGTGGATTTTTTTGAAGGTGATGCGCTTATATGGTTTAGAGCTAACCGTGAGTATGTGAACAGTTGGGAGGAATTGGTAAACCTTCTTTTAGTTACCTTTCAGAGACCCTATTACCAAGACGAGTTATTAGAAGAAATAAAGAAAAGAACTCAAGGTAAGGGAGAAAATATTGCTATCTATCTAGCTGTTATGCAGAATATGTTTAACAGACTTCCAGAGAAAATTAATGAAGAATAAAACTTTCGATCTTATTGAAGAATATACAGCCATATTTTCAACTTGCAGTTTGCAGAGATCAGTTTAAAACCGTATCAGAATGACATCGGTGCTAAGAGTCTTAGAACGCACAAGAACTAACTGTGAAAATTTCCAAAAGCCAACAAACACTAGTAATACTCTGGAGCCGGACCTAGCATATCAAGGACACTCCTTGCGGAAGTTAATGGAGTGACAAAAATAGCATCAACAGTTAATGTAAGAAATTTTGGCCTGCAAAATATAAAATGCTGGAATTGTCGTGTTGCCGGTCACACGTTTAAAAATAGTACGCTCCCTCGTCAAAGGTTATTTTGCTATAAATGTGGCAAATTTGGCCAAACGAAAAACAGGAGGTCATTACTCCTGCCAAATGACCTCCTCAGTCAACAGATTGTAAAGGTGAAGAATGGCAGAATTGGTTAAAGGTTGTTTCTCATTACTTTGAAACTGGCCATTTATGCAATATCGTATCAAAAAGTAATGACAACCGTCATTACGCTCTTGTTAAAATTTTAAACAAGTCCTTCTTGGGATTACTTGATTCAGGGGCCACATCTTCTGTGATTTCTAGAGACTTAAGTCGTAAATTCATGGGTTTGATATTCTCAATCCATGAAATACCTCAGTTGAGCATTTCCATGGCAGATGGAACATCCTACAATATAAAATCAGTAATTTATTTGCCAATACTGTTTATGAAACGGTATAAAGTGGTGAAATTTTACATTATGGATAATTTAAGGCATGATCTCCTCTTTGGTATGAATTTCTTTGATCATTTTAATCTTACCATTGGATATACAGAAGATATCATCACACATGAAAATATCCAAAGATTATCTAATGGTGAATTAGCAATAATAAATATAAGCAATTCGGTTAAATCAAGACATGAGTTGACAGAGGATCAATCGAAAACATTAGATTTAGTGGTTGAAGATATAAAGTATTCTGTAGGCGAAGGTATAGGAAGAACGAACATTAGAGCACTACATTGATACAGGAGGACACATGCCCGTCACTCAAAGGCAATATCCCTTTTCACCGCATATCATGCAAGAATTAGAAAAGGAAGTGTATGAAATGTTGGCCAAAGACATAATTGAGCCATCATTTAGCTCGTGGCGTTCACCGGTTCTTTTAGTATAAAAAGCATCAGGCTCTAATAGATTATGTTTAGATAGTAGACAACTAAATAAAACAACAAAGAATGATACCTATACCTTGCCAAGAGTTACTTCTATTTTAGACAGTTTAAAGAATGCTCAATATCTATCAACTCTTGATTTAAAATCTGCATTTTGGCAAATACCATTAGAAACTACGAGTGAAAAACCGCATTTGGCTTGCCGGGTAAGGTTTATTTCAATTCAAGTCATGCCTTCGGTCTTAAAATGCAAGTCAAACGCAACAGAGACTAATGGACAAGTTATTTCCACCAGAGCATGAGGGTAAAATCTTTGCCTATTTGGATGACATTGTGGTATGTAGTAAGACTTTTGAAGATCACATTAAGTCGTTGACTTGGGTTAAAAAGCAGTTGCTCTCAGCAGGTCTGACAGTAAATTTTGAAAGTGCCAGTTCGCTCGTCCTTCATTAAAGTACTTAGGCTATATTGTGGATAAAGAAGGTTTAAGGACAGACCCTGAAAAGTTAGTGCCATTTTAAACTATCCAAGACCAAACACATATACAGAGTTAAAACGTTTTCTAGGACTTGCGAGTTGGTATCGATTTTGTGGAGAAATTTGCAATCGTTGCTATGCCTTTACGATCTTATTAAAGGGTTGAAAAAGGTCAAATAATTCAATGGAATGCAGAAGCCGAAAGTGCTTTCATTGATCTCAAAACAACACTTCTACTTCGGTACTGAGCTGCCCCGACTTCAACTTAGAATTTATTATACAGTGCGATGCATCAAATAAAGGTACAGGCGCTGTGTTATTAAACTCGTGACGGTATTGAGAGACCAGTTGCGTATTCTAGCCGAAAATTTTCAGAAAGAGACAAAGTACTCTACTTCCGAAAGAGAGTTACTAAGTGTGATTCACGCGGTTGAACAATTTAGGCCGTACATAGAAGGCACGCACTTTAAGGTTATAACTGATCATAGCGCCTTACAATGGCTTTACAAGAATAAGAATCCATGGAAGGTTGGCTAGATGGGCAATGAGGTTACAACAGTTTGATTTCGAGGTAATATATAGAAAAGGTAAAGATAATATGTACCGGATGCACTATCAAGAGCAATTCCAGATAAAGAAATAAATATTATAGATATTAAACCAGATGACAAAGATGACTGGTATAGTTCAATTGAAAAAGTTTCAGAAGGAAAAGGCAGAAATGATTGGATACTTAATCAAGGTATTTTGTGGAAATATTTGAAACTTAAACAATTTCAGATGAAAAGATTCGTGGAAGATAGCAATCCCTGAAAAATTGAGAAGACAAATCTTAGTAGAATGTCACGACAGTCCAACAGCAGGACATTTAGGAATTAAGAAATCTATAAATCGAGCAAGGCAATTATTTCTGGCCTTCCTAATTAAAGATGTTAAAGATTACGTAATGTGAGACTTGCTCTAAGCATAAACCTAGTCAACTGCCGCCAATTGGAAAAATGGGCAAACATAAAAAATAACAGAGCCTTTTCAAATAGTTTCTATGGATCTAATGGGCCCTTTTCGCGATCAAAGACCGGTAATACAATGTTACTTAGTTTCATGTTGGTTTAGCAAGTTTGTATTGTTTTTTCCCTTAAATGGTAAACATCAACAATTGTTAGAGTTATTGAAGAACAGATATTTCTCATATTTGGAGTGCCAAAACAGTGATATGTGATAATGAAACAGTTTATTTCATCACAGTTTAAAAATTAATTGAATTATAACTCAAAAATTTGGTATACGCCTTATTATCATCCTCAAACTAATCCTACAGAACGAGTAAATAGAGTAATTGGTACTGCAATAGCGTCGTATATTGAAGATAATCATAAAGATTGGGATAAATTTATACCTCATATAGGCCATGCTATTAGAACGGCTATAGATGAAATAACTGGCAAGACTCCTTCATACTTGTTTTGGTAGAAAACCTCCTTAAAAATAAAATAGATTTCGGGCCAGATAAAGATGATTATGTTAATATAAATAGAAAATATTTTGAAAATAATTTAAGACTGAGAGAAGAGATATACAAAGACGTAAACAAAAAGCTGCGAGAAACATGAAACTAATAGCAAACATTATAATAAAAGAACGAATATGCAATTTCAATGTGGGAGAGTTGGTTTGAAGAAAACAAAACCACAATCATGTGCTGATAAAACTTTATGGCCAATATCTCCAAAATACGAAAAAGCTATAATTTCAGAAAGGTTTCATCCAATGTTTATATCTTGAAAAGTTTACGCGGCAAACATTTGGGTAAATGGCACTTCTGATCTGAAACAGGTAATTTGAGATCTAGCTGAATCCGGTTGGATTCCATTTGATGAGGGGGGATATGTGATGATATAAAAAAAAAATTACGATTTACGTTAAAATTGAGATGGGTCATGTTTCTGAACTTGAGGAAAGATTGGAGGGTAGGAATTTGTGACGAATGGCGGAGGGCCGCGTTCGCGAGAAGCGGTAATTCTTGTCAGACATTACAAGTTAAATGCGCAAAAGTTTAAGTATATATTAAGGCTGTGTATCAGTGAATTTTATATTATTTAAATACAAATTATTTTTAGTGGAACGTTAATTTTTGAGGTGCAACAGGTTAATTGTGACAATAACGCCTTCCTATATCTCTGGCAAGTGTTATTAGAAAACCTAGTGGTCACAAAAACATGAGAACTTTGAGAGACGATACTATATACTAATTTGAATTGAAACGTCATCGACAGGCACTGCCTATTGGGATAGCGGCCACGTACATTGGGCGACTTCTTCAAATTCATGGTTCAAACCTCCGCATAAATATCGAAAATTTATGATTTGCTTTTCCTTTTCTATTTATTAAGTTTGATTTTTTGTAATGATACTTTAAAATCTTGTTTACTAAGGAAAAAAGAACTAGTAATAAATTTTATGTTTTGTTATATTTCATTTTATTTTGTATATATTGCGTAGCTGTAGAGTTAGTTAAAATTTTAGTGCTTACGTATTTTAGAGTTATGATAAATTGTAGTTTTATGCTTACAATTATTTGTTGATTGTTAGTAGTGTTGAATTATTGTAGGCTTTTGTGTTGCAATTAAATACCTTACACCAAAAATACCGCACATTTGTTTCTTATCTTGCCCGGACCCCGACCCCAATGGCTTGGGTACATCATTACAATTGATTGTCTCATCTCATATTGATTTGTCAAGCTTGGTAGTCGGGTTAGCAACGAAAGTTTTTAATTTTTTAGTTGTTTTTAGAAAGATGTTGCTACCAATCCCCTGGTTTTTTCGCTCTGTCGCCTCCTACGACACCTACAGCGTCCCGTATCGTCATATGGGTATGGGCTATCGCCATATCGTCATATGCGTTAGTGGATATTCTTACACCGCCACTACTCGCACATGGTTGGTTAACACATTCACTGTCCGACAAGAGACACAATAGTAAAACAATAGCAATGTACCATATGTGGCTCATGGGACAGGGAATGGGTTAATAGGTTAAATAATACATATGATGTATTATATCCCTACATGGTTGGCAAAAAATCAGGTTATATACTAATGCTATACGTTCGCGAGCAATTACAATTAATTAATATCCTAGTCATTTAGTAAGTTGGTCACTTTCATCCTGGCAGGGTCGCCATGATGTTTTAAATAAGAGTTTTCTTTAAAGGAAGAAAAGGCAAACTAGCATATACGGCTCACCTGATGGTAAGTGATCACCTTCGCCCATGAGTATTTGCAACACCAGGAAAATTGCTGATGCGTTGCCGGCTCTTAAAAAGGAGTAGGTAGGCTCTTTTCTTGAAGGTCTTACTATTATTGCTCTTTCTATATTTTTAATCAGACGTCTCATATAAATATGTTATAAATAATTTTCGATTGAGAGTTTATTCCCGCCTTAAGTGAGAAAATTCACCACCCCTTTTCGTCCCGTGGCTGTAGTAAGAGGCGACTATGGGAAATTACAAAAAATCTTTTGGCTTCCGATCTGGATGGCGCTACTATCTCGTTTACGCCAAGCGTTACATACTCAGACCGGCCAGGCTGCGAAAGTCTAGCATTCTGTACAAACGTAATGAGATGCAGTAGCCCGCCTCTTCATTATCGTCATCATTACAGGTCTTCACAAGTCCATTGCTAAACATAAGCGTCCCCCAAAGAATGCCATAGAGCACGGTGCTGAGCCGCAGAAGGCTAGATTCATCGACTACCTGCATCTTTTACCAGCTTGTCACTCCATGTAGTGGATGGCTACCCTAAACTTCGCTTAACAGTACGAGGCAGTACCTTGAAAACCTTCCTTCCCACCGGTTGTTGGTTCTTCAAGCTTTATAGCCGACTCGTTGCTATTTTTGCTCACTGATCCGTACTTATAAAATTTATTCTTACTTATAAAAGTTAACTCCACACTAGGATTGTCTCCTGTATTGTGGGGTCAGTTTACATACATAAATTTCACAAAGCCAAACATCCAGACTCCGAAAATTTATTTGTAGAGCAGGCCATACAAATACTTGTTTCTTTCGGTATTCGAACCTGCGGCCCTTATCGCTGCAACTCATTGCGAATCCACTGCGCTACGGAGCCGTCAAAAATTATAAGGTTTTATTTCTGCTCTACCATGCAATAAAAATTTCGTTGAAAAACTGTTTTCAAATTTCATACAGTTAAATTAAATAGCTTTTATTAAATTTAAACAAAATGGTCGCATAAAATTCAATAATATTATGTTCATTAATCATAAGCACTGAATATATCCACATTCCCTGTGTTCTCAAATTGGACAAATGATATTTCAACCCTTTTATGATGAGGATATTCTAATGTCCACTGTGAGTTTAACTTTAGTTTGTTTAAAATAGAAGGTAATTATTTATAATTTGAATAGGAAATTATTTACATATAAAAAAAGTTGTACTGAAATTATTTTTATGTTTCTTAGCTTGAACTGTTCGTTAACCCTTTATTTAGAGCCTAACCACGGGTCTTACTCCGTGTTATCATCATCATCACATACAGCCCATCACAAGTTCACTTCTGATAGGCCTTCCAATAGGAATGCCATATGTGGCACGGTGTGCTATAGCACGGTCCTGAGCCACCTGCATCCATCGACTGTTGTTTTTTTTGAGGTTTATTCGGATGCTGTATGCACATATACCTTTATCCTCAATTAGGAATCAAAATGAAGATGCGTTGTCACCCCTGAGGTATAAAATATGTAGAATGCCTCGCTTCCTGTAATAATAGTCTCTCGTTCACACACAGAACACAGTAGCATTTTACGCTGGTATTCTGTGAGAGTCTGGTCGTGCTACAACCATAATATAGCTGCAGCGTGGCTCTACCACGCCAAAGTCCTGCATGTCGTAATAGGTCGTCACACCATCTGGTGGGGAGTGGAGAGGGGCGCTCTACACTTCGCTTACCAGTAAAAGTCTTATAATTTTGTATACCAGCTGTAAAAAACTCAAATCGTCGACGACAAGGAGCGTCCAAACTATGAAACGTCTGATATTGTGACCACTGATTCGTCTGTCCAACTTCCGACTATGGAAAATCCTTCCTTATTTGGCAGAGTTTAAATTCCTGCAGTGGACAATTCGGGCCGAAAAGTTCATAAGACACTTATTCAAAAATAGATGGTTAAGAAATCATCAGAATGTATTTCATTTTGTTTATGTCTTTTTGTCGTATGACCGACATCGTGTAGTGGTGGCGTAAGAATATCCACTACCCATATCATCCCGTGGGTGTCGTAAGGGGCGACCGAGGGAAACTTAAAACGCAGATGGGCAGTAGCGTCTTGCCAATCGTGGCAGCTATGATGAAAACCACCTGTAGGGGAGGCCTATGTGCAGTGGACTGATGAACTATTTATTATAAGCGTGGTAGCTTAAGGGTTGATGCGTATTGGGGCAGCCTGAGAATATCTCCTGTCCTAAACCCTCTTAGAGATGATAGGATACCTGGTGCTCAGCCGTGCAGCTGTAATTTATACAGGCTTTCATGTTAATATAATATATTAACTCACTAAATACTCTATATTTTTACTAACTACATACGGCGCTTTATACCTTTTAAATGCCGCAATATAAAATCTCTCAATAAACCATAAAAAAAAACTATGTAAACAAACAACGATCGCCTATATTGAACTGAAAGTGAAAACTTTTCAGGATTAA
The DNA here is from genome assembly GCA_029286625.1 of Parnassius orleans. Taxonomy (NCBI): domain Eukaryota; kingdom Metazoa; phylum Arthropoda; class Insecta; order Lepidoptera; family Papilionidae; genus Parnassius; species Parnassius orleans. Next base: position 87,679 of record JAGSMP010002505.1, on the reverse strand, counting down.
CCATTTTGTAGTAAGCTCAAAGTAATATGGGATCCCGATAAACAATAAAGCTATTGAAATTCGTAACTTTATAATACAATCTCCATTAAGTACTGACTTACACAAACCAATATATTTTTATATATTTTTATAATTTATATAAAAATATATTTACCAATATATTTCTATAATTTATATAGTGACCTAGATCAGGCACGCCTTCCAGCTGTTTTGACTAAAGAATCTAGTCACTGGTTACACGCTTTACCATCAAGTAATCTCGGCACATTACTTGATGGGGAAAGCCTGCGCATCGCCGTAGAAATCCGACTAGGAGCGGCGATTTGTCAACCATCAGTGCCCTGTGGTAGCAGCGTCGACAAGTTTGGGCTCCACGGACTTTCATGTAAGAAAAGTGCTGGTAGGTTTTTACGGCACGGTTATTTGAACGATGTCATCCGAAGGGCTCTTGTCTCTATAAATGTTCCCTCGGTTTTAGAGCCTTGAGGAATATTTAGAGACGATGGCAGGAGACCCGACGGTATGACATTGTGACAATATGATGTCAACAATATGACATATGTGGTTGAAGACCTAGTGTGGGATGCTAATTGCGTAGACACTTTGGCGGCCTCTCATCTCAGGGTTATCACGTTTAGAACCGGGGCGGCATCAGAGGCAGCTGTGCAACTTAGTAAGTGGCGCAAATATGAGTCTCTGAGAGATGACTTCATATTTGTAACATTTGCTGTAGAGATTATCGGTCTGTGGGGTCCACGTGCGGTGAAGTTCTTAAAGTCTGCGACTGGTCGTTGCTGCTGGTGATAAGAGAGCTAGTTTTTTTCTCTCTCAAAGGCTAAGTATAGCCATTCAGTGGGGAAATGCGGCCAGCGTTCTTGGCACGATACCGCGGGGGAATAGGACTGTATGATAATTAAGTTAATAGTTTTAGTTTTTTTACTATAGTTTAAATATTGTATTTAACAAAATATTGTATATTATGTTATATACAATATTTTATTATAAATAAATGTATTTTAAGCAAAAAATAAACCAATATCAATATATTTTGAAACGTTTATTCCTTTTCCCTCCGACACTGTTCACACATTTTTTCTACTTTTTTACCCAACTGCTCCAGAATGAGGGTAAAGTTTTTCGAATATATGTATGAATATACATTTAATAAATAAATAAACAAATGATTTAATAAATAGTTAAGTTAATTAATAGAATCAGGCGTTACTTTGCGGAAATCCATTATATTAAAGTTGTAAATATTTACTTTGCAAACATCCGCTTAATAAAATAAAATGATGTGTCTTACCTAGTTTGAAGAGCACCTCCGCCCTCCCTCAATTGCGTGCATTATCGTCACCACTAATCCCAGCACCTACTCCCAACACCACTACTGGGAAAGACACCACCGATGACAATACGACACGTGTTTCGCCTCTACACGAGGCATCCTCAGCGATGTAGACTCTGCGGTGGCTGACCGCTAAGTGAGCGGCGAGCCAAACACAACTGCCATTTATACAGCCCTCTGACAACGGCTCCCTACCTAAGTAGCGAGCGACTGCGTCCTGCGATAATACTGTCCTGTTATTAGAGAGCAGGCTTAAAGATATTTAAGAGGTGAGTTAGAAACGTTTGTTTGTTCATTCAGTGCAATGTTACTATTATTATTTTTAATATAACTGTTCCAGCACACACAATCGCAGCCCTTTATTACATGTATGTAAGACTTTAAACGAGTGGTCGTTGGCTAGGTTGTGTCCAGTGTCAAAAGATGTTGTAAAATGGGATTTATCAGGATTGCAATTCCTGTACGCGGCTAAATGCTCTTTATAACGTGTCTCGAAGTTGCGACCAGTCTGACCCACGTAAACGGCGTGGCATTCGTCACAAACAAGTTTGTAAACACCGACTTTTGACGAATGTCTAACTTATCTTTATTATTACAGATATTCCTAAGAGAATTGTTTGTTTTGAACGCCACATAAACGCCGCTTTGTCGAAGAGTATTAGCTACTTTTTCAGATATGGGGCTAAGTAGGTCAAACTGCTCACATATCGACGAACACTTTGAGATTGAACCGCGTACAGAGGTTGCGAACAACATGCTTGTTTCTTTTTAATTAAATTGTTAATGAGATTTTTGAAAAACGTTAGAGACCGCTATTTGATAAATTACATTAAGCTCTTTTAAATAATTTTCTTTACTTAATGGGACAGTGAACAAACGATTAATATAACAATAAAAGCGGCTAATTTATGTTGCCACGGATGACACGATGACATGAGGGATGACCGTGTCGGTATGAGTTGGCTTTCGATAAATTTGGAAAACATGTGACGAATCTTTTCTTGTTATTGTTAAGTCGAGGAAATTAGGGAACAATCTTGTTCCAATTCAAGTTTAAATTTAATTTTATCGTGGACTCTATTTATTTTATTAAGGAAAACATCCAGTTGTCTCCTTGTGCCAGTCCAGCAAATAATTATGTCGTCTACATATCGATAGTAATATAAGATATTTTGATTGACAACTATATGTTGTTTTCAAATTATCCATAAAAATGTCCGCCATAAGGGGACTTAGAGGATCCATAGCTAACCCTTCTTTTTGTAGATAGAAATGGTTATTAAACCGGAAATAGTTTTGTTTCATACAGATAGAGGTTAAGTTAAGAAGATCATTTGCTTCCCAGGATGTGACGACGTTTATCAAAGAGATCTGCAGTATACGCAAACAGTCAGGGATGGGACATTTGTGAAAAGACTATCAACGTCTAAAGATAACAATATGGATTTAGGAGGAATACGAATATCTTTAATTTTGGAAATGAGATCTAAGCTATTTTTAGGCTGTAAGTGGGGTTGAATCCAGATTTCTCTCGAAGGAGGAAGTTTAATTTTTGCAAGGAAATAAGCTGGTGCACCTATATATAGAGACAACTGGACGAATAGGAACATGTTCTTTATGTATTTTAGGTAACCCATATAAAATGGGTGCTTGAGGATTCATTGGAACAAGACTGCTCCGGGACAAGTTGTGAACAGGAAAAACATATGATGACTGTTGTACATAGCTTAACATCGAAGTAAACTTTTGGTTGGGTCAGACTCCAATGGCTTATCAGGGACGTGACAGCTGGTCGGCGCGTCATGTCAATGTGCAGGTGTTCCGGGGATCGGTCTTGGGACCACTCCTGTGAACATCGGCTGACTGGGTGCTGAGAGGTGAGCTCCCGTCGGGCGCCGACTTGACGTGTTATGCAGACGACACGCTTGTCACTGCCGGGGAGCTCACAGGGGAAGCAGCGTTGGTTGCCACGGCTGCGGTGTCACAAGTGGTGAACCGCATCCGGCGCCTGGGCCTGGAGGTGGCCCTAAACAAGTCGGAGGCCATCGAGTTCCATGGCCTCGACGCGCCGCCTCCGGGATCACATCGTGGTCAGCGGGGCCCGGATAGCTGTCGAGTCCACCATGAAGTATCTGGGATTTGTGCTCGACAGCCGCTGGAATTCGGACCCCACTTCCGGCGGCTGGCGCCCAAATTGATGGGTGCAGCGGGCGCGCTTTCAGCGTTGCTTCCCAACTTGGGGCGGAGGAGTGCCGCCTGTAGGCGGTTGTACGTGGAATCGTGCGGTCCATGGCCTGTATGGGCCCTGTGTGGGCGATGGACATGACGGCCAGCACTCTCGCCATGCTGCGAAAACCGCAAGGCGATGGCCGTCAGAGTCGTCCGCGGGTATCGCACGATTTCCTACAGGGCGGCGCGTCCTGGCCGGATCCCGCCCTGGGACTTAGAGGCGAAAGTACTCGCGTCATTATATCGATGGCGCGAGAAGAGCGGGCACGGGGCTCGAGGCGGGCAGCGGCAGATCGCGCTGCGCCGGAGGAGCACCGTCAGGTCTGGTGGCGGAATGGCGGCAAAGGCTTCTGCGCCCGCCGGCCTCGTTTGTCGAGGCGATCCGGCCAGTACTCGACGACTGGCTCGGGAAGAAGCGCTCCCTGTCGTTTAGGGTGACGCAGATGCTGTCAGGGCACGGCTGCTTCGGCAAGTACCTGTGCCGCATAGACAGGGAGCCGGACGCTCGGTGCCACCACTGCGTCCATTGCAGGAGGACACGGCGCAACACACGCTCGCCAGTGTGCAGCAGGAGGAGCAGCGCCGTGTCCTCACAAATAAGTGGAAGCGATCTGTCGCTGCCGGCCTAGTGCGGAAGATGGTTGGTAGCGCAGAGTCGTGGGACGCGGTGGTGTCCTTCTGCGAGGACGTGATGTCGCAGAGAAACTGCGGAACAGGAAGGAGATCGACTCCCTTCCCCGGCCAGAAGGCGCACCGAGCGCAGGAAGGGCGGACAACGCATTTACCGGCCCCATGAATGGGTCCAGGGCGAGGACCTGAAATCCCCCCCTCTTCGATGGCCCCAGGTGGAGGCGCGTGCGGGTGTCGGCGCGCGCCTCTGGGCGATGCTGCAGGGTAGTTGAACACCTCACTACCCGTGCTGGAGACAGAGCCCGGACAGAACCGGGCCAGCACTGGTGTGGGGCTGCGGAAGAATTTGATTCCGCGGCCCCGCGCGCACGTGCGAGAGACACCGGGGTGGTTTGGCCGGTAGAGTCCGCACGCCCTCCGCCTTTCCCCAGGCGGAGTGGTCCATGATTTCCCCAAAAAAAAAAAAAAGACTCCAATGGCTCAAAGTCATCACCTTGGATAACATCGTTAACCTTCCGGCTGTACCCGCTACTCTCCATAATGACAACAGTATTGCCCTTATCGGCTTTAGTAACAATAAGGTCGTTTTCCTTTATTCTCTGCCTTAGTGACTTAAAAACAGGAACTCAGGATTGAAATGAGAAGACAGGCACGAATTTCATTAGCTACCAAACTTTTAACAATGTTATCCTTCCTCCCGATCACAACAGCCATCTCGCGTCAACGGCCATGGTCTCTAACGATTTTTGGAGACCGAAGGTGTTAAATTATACTTTAGGCCTTTATGTAAAGAGACAACTCATCCGTTGGAAACTGGACATCGGAAAGATTCTTAACTCGAGGATAAAATTGTTGATATTCTGTATGTATGTCGTTATTACGATTACGGGATGAAGAGGATACAAGTCGTTGTAACTTACGGGACTGAATTTGATATTTTCGTAAACAGCCATTGAAGCAAGTTCTCTGGCTTTCCATCCAAAATATCAAATTCAATATTATGTAATTTATATGAAAGTTCAGAATATAATACTTTAAGGTGGATTTTAAATTATCTCTATTGGAAAACCAACGACACTCCTCATTAAGCCAAATATTCTGAGCTTTAGAAATAGCAACATTGGCCGCTCGACTATTTGTGCCGGAACGTATTTGAATATAATTGGGAATAACATGAAGTTGTTTGCACTGCTGATTGAACCAAACATTTTGGGCAGCAATACGATGGAGTTTTGTTAATTTGACATAGAGTCTTGCCTGGTCGGCCATGCTAGCCTCTTTAAGATAATTAATAGAATCAGGCGTTACTTTGCGAAATCCATTATATTAAAGTTGTAAATATTTACTGCAAACATCCGCTTAATAAAATAAAATGATGTGTCTTACCTAGTTTGAAGAGCACCTCCGCCCTCCCTCAATTGCGTGCATTATCCCCGTCACCACTAATCCCAGCACCACTACTCCCAACACCACTACACTAGAAAGACACACCACCGATGACAATGACACGTGTTTCGCCTCTACACGAGGCATCCTCAGGCGATGTAGACTCTGCGGTGGCTGACCGCTAAGTGAGCGGCAGGCCAAACACAACTGCCATTTATACAGCCCTCTGACGCAACGGCTCCTACCTAAGTAGCGAGGGACTGCGTCCTGCGATAATACTGTCCTGTTATTAGAAACAGGCTTAAGATATTTAAGAGGTGAGTTAGAAACGTTTGTTTGTTCATTCAGCAGTGCAATGTACTATTTTTTTTTAATATCTCTAACTGTTCCAGCACACAATCGCAGCCCTTTATTACATGTATGTAAGACTTTAAAGTGGTCGTTGGCTAGGTTGTGTCCAGTGTCAAAAGATGTTTAGCAAAATGGGATTTATCAGTTTGCAATTCCTGTACGCGCTAAATGCTCTTTATAACGTGTCTCGGTTGCGACCAGTCTGACCCACGTAAACGGCGTGGCATTCGTCACAAACAAGTTTGTAAACACCGACTTTTGACGAATGTCTAACTTATCTTTATTACAGATATTCCTAAGAATTTCCGGCTGTACCCGCTACTCTCCATAATGACAACAGTATTGCCCTTATCGGCTTTAGTAACAATAAGGTCGTTTTCCTTTATTCTCTGCCTTAGTGACTTAAAAAAAAAAACTATGTGAACAAACAACGATTGCCTATATTGAACTGAAAGTGAAAACTTTTCAGGATAACCATTTTGTAATAAACTCAAAGTAATATGCGATCCCGACAACAATAAATCTATTGAAATTCGTTTTTAGTCGAAAGTGTTAGTCGAAACTTTATAATACAATCTCCATTAAGTACTGACTTACACAAACCAATATATTTTTATATATTTTTATAATTTATATAAACATATATTTACCATATATTTCTATAATTTACATAGTGACCAAGATCAGGCACGCCTTCCAGCTGTTTCATCCAAGAATCTAGTCACTGGTTATACGCTTTACCATCAAGTAATCTCGGCACATTACTTGATGAGGCTTTCGCATCATAATGAATCCGACTAGGAGCGGCGATTTGTCAACCCCATCAGTGCCCCTGTGGTAGCAACGTCGACAAGTTGGGGCTTCACGGACTGCATATGAAAAAGTGCTGGTAGGTTTTTACGGCACGGTTGTTTGAACGATGTCATCCGAAGGGCTCTCGTATCTATAAATGTTCCCTCGGTTTTAGAGCCTTGTGGAATATTTAGAGACGATGGCAGGAGACCCGATGGTATGACATTGGGAGTAAAAGAAAACCCTAGTGTGGTATACTGCCGCGTAGACACTTTGGCGGCCTCATCTCAGGGTTATCACGTTTAGAGCCGGGGCGGCATCAGAGCAGCTGAACTGAGTAAGTGGCGCAAATATGAGTCTCTGAGATGACTTCATATTTGTAACATTTGCTGTAGAGACTATCGGTCTGTGGGGTCCACGTGCGGTGAATTTCTTAAAGTCCGCGACTGGTCGTTGCTGCTGGTGATAAGAGAGCTGGTTTTGGCACGGTTGTTTGAACGATGTCATCGAAGGGCTCTTGTATCTATAAATGTTCCCTCGGTTTTAGAGCCTTGTGGAATATTTAGAGACGATGGCAGGAGACCCGATGGTATGACATTGGGAGAGAGGTAAAGCCTAGTGTGGTATGCTACTTGCGTAGACACTTTGGCGGCCTCTCATCTCAGCGTTATCACGTTTAGAGCCGGGGTGGCATCAGAGGCAGCTGAACTGAGTAAGTGTCGCAAATATGAGTCTCTGAGAAATGACTTCATATTTGTAACATTTGCTGTAGAGACTATCGGTCTGTGGGGTCCACGTGCCGTGAAGTTCTTAAAGTCCGCGACTGGTCGTTGCTGCTGGTGATAAGAGAGCTGGTTCTTTTCTCGCTCAAAGGCTAAGTATAGCCATTCAGCGGGGAAATGCAGCCAGCGTTCTTGGCACGGTACCGCGGGGAGTAGGACTGTATGATAATTAAGTTACTAGTTTTAGTTTTTTTTTACTATAGTTTTAAATATTGTATATAATAAAATATTGTGTATTATGTTATATACAATATTTTATTATAAATAAATGTATTTTAAGCAATAAATAAACCAATATCAGTGGATATAATAAAGGAATTGAAACTCTCTGAAAGCTAAGCTAATACCATAGAGAACATATTTTGAAACGTTTATTCCTTTTCCCTCCGACACTGTTCACACATTTTTTCTCCGTTTTTACCCTACTGCTCCAGAATGAGGGTAAAGTTTTCGAATGTATGTATGAATATACATTTATTTAATAAATAAACAATTAATTTAATAAATAGTTAAGTTTATTGAAAGCTACATTTATGGTGTTTACGGTAGCTCGGAGGTCAAGCCCTTAGCGTGATTACATACTCGTAGTACACTAACAACACGACTTCGTCTCTGCTGGCGCCAATGTAACTACTAATGTAAATATTAAGTTATGATTTACCACATGCCCGGAGACGAAGGAAAACATAGTAAGGAACCTGCATGTCTGAGTAGTAAAAGCATGATGAGGATGAGGTGATAATAGTTCAAAATTAAGATTAATAATGATTTTAACATTATCAATACCCCCTTTACCTCTCTAAGGCCCGTATTAATAAACGTTACTCAACGAAGAACTCAAGTGCGTAATAATTTGATACGCCCTCATTACGAAATCGGCATCTCAAGATCGTTGCTTATTAATAAACACATAAAAACAGTATCTCAAAACGCTGTACTTAGGAATACTGTTACTGCACTCAATATACACACACACACACAAGCGCGTGCGCACTCATGAGACTCAAACTCACATAAACTCGCACTTATAAAACCCTCATTAACTAAATATATGCTTAGTTCTTGTATTTCTTTTATTAATTTATTGCGTGTTTACTTAATTCTTGCTATAGAAGGGGCATCCTGCCACAAGTATATATTTACTTAAAAGGATGTCCCACTCTATACCAATATAATGTATGATCTTTTTAGAAATAAACAATTTTGATTTTTATTTTCATTTTCATTTCATACACACTTGAGAGTCGAGTTTCGTTTATTAATCAGTGTGGCACTCAGCTGATATCGTAAACCTAAACCGCATCTTGAGATATGTTTATTAATAAGATCATAACCTCAAGATTGTATTCAAGTGCGTGCACTTGACCTGAGTAACGTTTATTAATACGGGCCTTAGTAAGCTTAAATGCTTGTGTTAGAAGTGTTGCCGAATGGCGGATTCGAACCCTCCGACTTTCCGAGTATGCATTCCGCATCAATAGCCATTACGCTAATGTCGCATTTACTTTACATTTATTGATTTAACACTTATTTTAATTTAATTTAATTTATTTTATAGAATATTTAATACGTTGTAGAGCCACGCTGAAGCTATGTTATGGCTGTAGCACGAATGGGTCTGCTCATAGACATCTTAATTTATCCTCGATTAAGAAAAAAATACAGATGCATTGTTAACCCTAAGGACAAAGATGGGATGCCTAGTTTCCTGTAAAAGGGATCACCGGTTCTCTATACTCTACACTACACCATACAAAACACAGCAGCATTAATCTGCTATTTTACGCTGGTATTCTGTGAGAGCGTGGTCTTTTCCCGGTCGAGTTGACCTATTCACGTTACATCCAAAATGTAGCTGCAGCGTGCTCAACCACGTAATATTTCGATTTGGAACAAATTACCCTTGATTCTATGGATAATTTTTATATATTCACCTTATATGGGGGTTATCAAACAATGTTTCACTTGGATTTTGAATTACTACATTGGAGTTACGGTGTGCAAACGGCTCGTGTCTGAGAACTAAGCTTTTCCACTGTTGTGCGCTTAGATCGAAGCCGAGCGCCGTAAGTTATTACAGAACAATGTTATGTTGATCAGAATCTAATAAGCCGCTCCTCGATCGCCAAGAAGCATTTCGACTAAGAACAACGGTAAGCAGCCGCTGTTTGAGTAGAGTTGGTAAGGTAGTAGAGCTTGGTAAGAGCGCAAACAGTGCGCTGCCTTTTCACTAAATACTTTTAAACAATATTTCGCGACAGTTGCAACCAACTTCAAAGAAAGAAACTTGAAACCTTTCTTTTTATTTATTAATATAAATCAAATACAAAGCTTACATATATTTAAACACGGTGTCGCAAAAACTTAATATTTTTTTGACACAATGCATTACATATGTACCTACATATTGAAGCGTTTTTACCTCTAAAGAGTAGGGTGGACTGCCTCAGAGCAGAGGGTTTGGTGGGATGGCAGAAATACGTATGTTACTCTTGCCTCACAAAGTTTCTGGTTACTATAGGGAACCTTTTTTATTTCGACAAACTTAACACATTTTATACTGTTTATAAGTAGCAATTAGGTCGCCTCATTGCGGAAACTTCGAAAGTTAAGTTCGTTCATCAAGTTTAATGTCGTCGTTACAAAGGTAATATTGGAGCACGGCGAAAAGTGGAATCTTAAAGTTAAGTAGAAATATTTGGTGCCGTTTTCGCGAAATGCACGAACATTAGCAAAGTGCTTTTTTTCTTAAGTAAATTTAAATAATATTTTACCTCTTAATTAAAATTTATGAAGGTTTTTTATAAACTTATTTTATGTTGTATTAAATGTTCATTAAATAAATAGTTTATTTATTTAATTTTTCTTTATTGCAATACACCTTTAACCTGGTGTTACAAAGGCTGGACTTAATGACCTATGACATTCTCTGCCAGTCAACCTTAAAAAAATTGAAATAAATAAAGATGTTGGTAAGAATTACATATTTTTTATGGAATAAGGGTGACAAACAAGTACACAGTCTAACTGATGGTAATTGGATGCTGTGACCCATAGACATCTATATCTATCCTCAGTAAATAATTGAAATGAAGATGAGTTGTTACCCCTGAAGACTAAAATGTAATGCCTCGTTTGCTAGTGAAACGAGTCTCCAGTTATCTACAATCACTGTTGAAGGGACGAACGGCCTCAATCGCTGCTAGGCTTGGCCGGAAAATCAGCAGACGATTTGCACCTTTGATGCTGGGCCCCATTAGTCTCAGTGGTTTAAGATGCTTTGCGGTCTACCACTGTGCGATTTATCAGACGTTTTCTTTCACGCGTTACTTCTTGTGGAATACCACCAGAGATTTGTCTTTCTTTGTCAATTGGCCGTGAACATAGCTTCAATAAATTTCTGGTGTTTCAGTTGTTCAAGGGCAGCGCTAGTTACTTAAGATCAGCTGAGCTACATGCTTAAAGGCTGAGGAAGTTGCGCATTCTCTAAAAAAAACTTTAAGAAATTTGTTTCACACACTTTACGACTAGGTACACAAACTCTTCACTCAGTGGCGCAAGTAAACTTAGACAAAGATATTTTCTTCCTTAATATGAGAGACGTCGGAGCTCAGTGCATTCACTTTAGATGTTCGTTTGTATTCAGTATGAGGTCACGTCTCGAACTATGGCCTGAGTTGGGAGTTAGTAACGCGATTGAACAACAATTTGGTCGGTTTACATAGATTCTCTAGTTTCAATAATGTATTTGCATGTTGAGGGCTTTCATCAATAAATTTTTGAGATCTTACAGAGCCATGCTGCAGATATATTGGTTGAAGCACGAACGGGTCGGCTCGGCAAGGTAGGACCACGCTCTCACAGAATACTAGCGTGAAATAGCAGCTTAATGCTGTTGTGTTTTGTATGGTGTATGTAAACCGGAGATTCTTTTACTGAAAACGAGGCTTTCCATCTTAGTCCTCAGAAAATGCATTTGCATTTGTTTCTAATCGAGGATAGACGCATAATATGTATATTGGTCACCGTTCTTACCATCAGGTGGGTTGTGTTAGTTATAGTTACAGCGTATATACGTCCACTGCTAGCACAGGCCTTCCCTCATTTCTGAGGGAAGGGCAGGAAGTGTCCGCCGCGCTGCCCCAATGCGTGTTGCAAACTTCACATGTCTTCGAGATATTTTTTAATTTCTCACATTCAGGTTTCCTCATGATGTTTTCCTTCACCGCCGAGCACGTGGTAAATCAGCACTTAAATTGCAGTTAATTTTCATTGGTGCCGGCGGGGATCGAACCAGTTTGCTCGCGTACTGTGAAATTTGCAGCGAGCGCAACCATCTGAGTTACCACGGCTCAGGTGGGGGTGTGCTTGTTTGTAATCCATATTCTATATAAAAAAGTGGTAAGACTCATTTCCTGCCCAGGCGTCTGTTCGGGTAAGTATCAACCTCTTACCTTTTTCTGCCGCCAAGCAACAGTGCGTACACTGCTGTGTTCGCATTGCTGTGTTAGAAGGGTATAGGAGAGAGAGAGAGAGAGAGTACAGTTACAGGCTGTGAGGCATTACATCTTAGTCCTCAGGGATGATAACGCATTGTGGCCTCTAACTAAAACTAGTAATACCGCTAAAATATAAATAGAACATTTTAAGAAGAATTTTCTTTTTTTTTTTTATAAAACATTACCCCCACACTAGGATTTTCTTCTGTATCGTGGAGGCAGTTTACATACATAAATTTTACAAAGACAAATATCCAGACTTGGAAATATTATTTGTAGGCCATACAAATACTTGTCGTGCAATTCGAACCCAGCCCTGGCGCTGCATCTCATTGCTAAGCCACCGTCACGACCGTCGACATTCCTACAAATTCATAGAATATTCAAACAAAAGCTTGACCTGAATATGTAATCAATCACTCAATTTAATTATTAAAATATTTATGGATCTTTAAATACTTGTGGATGTAGCTTCAAAGTCTTACATTGTTTAAAACATATGGTTCATTTTTAACCAACTTCAAAAAGGAGGTAATACACAATTCTACTGTTTTTCTTTTATATGTTTGTTATGGAAATGGGCCGGCCATATACCTCCAAGAACCAACAACCGATGGGGAAGAAAGGTTCTTGAGTGGCAGCCTCGTACCGGTAGGCGAAGTGTAGGGCGGCCCCTCACTAGATGGATTGAAGACCTGGTACCAAATGCAGGAAGTCGATGGAGGCAGGTGGCTCAGGACCGTGCTTTGTTTTTGTGATTTTAATGAAACTTTAGACGACATTGAGATTGTGATGTTCCAGTCCATTCAAATGAGTAAAATTATTTCAATAAAAATTAAATTTAAAGGTTCAATAAAAAAAAAAATTCAAATTCTGAAGTTGGAACTGGTGCTATTACCTTTGTCTTTAGTATGTGAAATTATTTCATTCATTTAATTGGGCATAGTGGGGCAGCTTACATACATAAATTTCACAAGGAAACATCCACACCGGAATAATTACTTGAAGCCATACAAATACTTGTTCCACGGGGTTCGAACCCGCAGCCCTTAGCGCTGCAATTCAATGTTATGCTACAAATAAAAATACAATTTAAATGTAATTTGAATTTGAATTTGAACTCATTGCTAAGCCACTGCGCCACGGGCCGTCACAATTATGTGCTGAAGATCAGTTTTTTCTTTAATTATAGTAAATACGATTTCACTAAGTGTAGGACTCCTTTCCTCGTTGAGTCCGTCTGGGTCAGTACCAACTTATTTTCTTTTCCGCCAAATAATAGTACTTGCACTGCTGTGTTCCGGTCGAAAGGACATAGAGAACTAGTGTAATTACAGGCTGTGTGGTGTTCCATCTTAATCCACAGAGGTGACAACATCTGTAGCTTTCTTTGTTTGAAGTCGGCTGCAGGTGTATACGGGCTGCAGTAGGCGTCGTGGCCGTCTATCCGTATACAATCGAAATATAATAATCAAAATACTCTATATACCGTATACGATATATAATATATAATAATAATGTAAATAAATATTTGATTACATCCGTCAATCGCAGAGCCAAGTCTAATGCTGGCTGTAGCACTTCCGTCCCTATTTTCATGTGGAATGATAAGCTAATTGATTTGAGTATTGTAAGTAATTTTAGTAGAGATTGTCCAATTTAAAACACGCGCCTCTCTTGTATTTTGGTAGATGTTGTAACATTTACAATTTTAGTTATCATAAAATCTAAATGTGCGCCTTGTCTGTGGTGTTTTACTAAGTTTTTGGCATTTTACTATAATATTATAAATGAGAATAGTGATAAAATCTAACAAAATTATAAGGGAGCGCATTATTTTTAATTAGACGATCTCTATTAGTGTTTTATTGCAAAATGCTACAAAGTTACCAGTGTTCTTCTTGTTGTTTTTGTTCTTATTACAGAGGTTTTATTCGAATTAAATCTATTCATCCTCGTTATCATTACAGTCCTCCAAAGTCACTGCTGAACATAGGCCTTAACCAAGGAATTCCACGAAGCACGGTCCTAAGCCACCTACATTCACCGACTTCCTGCATATTTTCCCAGGTCCTTAGTCTATCTTATGGTGTGCCGCCCTACACTTCGCTTACCGGTACGAGGCTGCCAATAAAGAACCTCTTTTCCCCATCAGTTGTCGGTTCTTCGAGCTATATGACGTGCTTGTGGCAATATGCTTACTGATCCGTTGCGCTATGACAGTTATTTTGATATTCTTGTTTCAAGTCAGAGAAACTCTATATTATTCTAAATCAAATAAAAATTATTCTTATCTGTTATAAATTATCCTTTTAATCGTATTCAAATGCTTTATTTAAGCTTTATGCAGAGCTAGGTATAATTTTATAAACTTTGTCATGTATTATTATAATAATAATATGAAATAATGAACAATATTAATTTAAAAACTCAATAACCAATATAGAGATTGGTTCCGAGCCGCCGTAGAGGAAACAAACATTTGCCAAGCCTGTTATAAAAGTACTACTGAAGTTATTAACTTTAATAATTAGATGAAGTCATTTCACAATGACTTAATCTAAATAAATATTTACAATTGCAATGTGAATCAAGTAAAAATCAATAAAAAAGATCAACACCACGTAGTATTTTCATGACAATTTTCTCAACACATAAATTATTCGAACTTTCATATTTACGGCCATGGCCCCAACTTAAATTCCCATTAACGACGCTTGATCATTTCGGCATCAAAAAACAATTAAGGGACAATGAAAATTCAGTGATCCATAGCGCTCGCGAAATATTAAGGCATAATATCCTCATCATAGCGGTAGAGTCCTATGTACAGCAGTGAACTTTAGGAAGAAGAAGAAAAAGAGGAATTAACATCACATCTGCTTATAATTAATTATAAAACTATTATTGCCGAAATATATTACTGTTATTGACAAAATCCTGCCTACTGTATTAGGAAACTACAGTAGACTTCTGTCTAGCAGATGATGCTGATATCAGTGAGAAAGAATTATCAAGAGAAGAAAGTAGGTTAATTCTCCATGTCACTTTTTAAAGAAAGTTTACAATGATGATTAAAATTATTTATATGTGTAAGAATATCCACTACCCATATATCGTCTCGTAGGTGTGGTAAAGGCGACAGAAGGAAACAAACCAGCAATGGCAGCAACGTTCTAATAAGATAACAACTAAAAGAAAAAACTGCGAGCGCAACCGTCTGCATGTGGCAACTATAGCAAATATCTAATCTATAAGGCAATGAATAGGGATGCCTATGTTCATCAGTGGACTTTTGATAGGCTGTAACGGTAACGTTCATTTATATACGACGTTACTTTGACAAAGTAAAATGAAAACGTAGCAATATCGATATTAATTCATAATGTAACACTTCTCTTTAAAATTCCTAAAATAGTCTTTGGATGGACTTTACAATACCCATATACATACATACATATAAACACTCATGCCTGTCACCCAGAGGGTAGGCAGAAACTACGGATTCCATTTGGCACGATCCCACACCTCCTCGCCTCCTTTACATCCATATATCTACGCATACACGCTAGTCGGTTAAGGGTACTCCTAATCTGGCCTTTTTCAATATATCGCCAATTTGGTCGATAAACCTTCGTCTAGGGCGTCCCATCCCGACTCTGTCGTTCACTTCTGCAATATAAATTTGCTTTGTCACTCTTTCCTCGTTAATTCTTTCTACATGACCAAACCACCGAAGCATTCCTTTCTTAATCCTGGTCACAACGTCATCTTGCAAACTACACTTTTCTCTTATCACTATTTTCTCACCCTGTCATTCAGATTCAGCCATAGCATACACCTAATGACCGCATTTCTACAGCATTTATTCTACTCTCATGCTTCTTCTGCCAGACCCAACTTTCACTACCATACATTAAATAGGGACTAACACAGCATTTTGAATTGCCATACGTGCCTTTTCACATTCTGACCCTTCACAAGCGTGTGAGGCCCCATTCACTCTATTTCCTGCGTTCACTCGTTCTATATCCTTATCATATCTACCATCCCTAAATAAACATCCCAAATATACAAACTCATCCACTTGCTCAATCAACACCCTTCTATTCTTATTTCACATAACGTTTTACTTTCATCTCTTTCATGTACCCATATACTATAGTACATAGCTGCTATTACCCTCAGGCTACCCTGCTACTGTACAGATTGCTTTCTAGTCAGTCATTAAAATATTTTAATTTATTGCTGTGGAAGCAATAAAAGAAAATATTCAGTGGTAACCCGAAACAAGATTGATAATGACGTGTTTACTCTTGTTGAGAAAAGACGTCGGTCGAGACCCGTCTGTTACCAGCGTGGGATCACCAAAATAAACGCGAGTACATCTCTGCGTGTTGTGGAGCCAACCATACAGCTCTACATCTCCCGTTTGGACAAAGTACGTCGGGAGAAGACGTCCTCAGTTTCGTGGAGGAACGAAGCCGATGCCGCATTGAGAATCCGATCTCTCTACATTTGCAGCGTCTGGAGTCTAATAGGTCAACGAAATTCAAATCCTACGTACTCAGGTTCCTGAAAAACACAGAGATATTCCTCGCTCCGATTTCTGGTCCTCTGGTGAGTGCTTCATCGATACACGAACGCGCCAAGAAGAAAGTTCCTAAATAGTGTTAAGTTATGTATATATATTTTCTTAATTTTAAGTGCTTGATGCCTGAAATAAAGTTATTGTATTGTATTGTATTGATGAATTTTGAGTGTAATTGAATGGCTCCTTGATGGTTTAGATTCACAATTGAACCTTGTAGGTGACGCTGTTATCGAGATACTGAAAGCACCAGTGCGAAGCCAATGTATATATTTCGATTAATGAAAGAATAAAAAAAATCCAAAGTTAATGATACCCAACAAAAAAAATTTGAAAATGGGGCTAAGTTGAGTACAAACGAGATCGTGTCGGCTTGGCAGATAAGATTTGACATCTGAACGGGCGCCAAGCTCAATAACAGTTACTTAAATTATAGTTATAGATGTTCTACTTTCTTCAATTGACTTTAAAGAAAATATATTACGTTGTTTTGATTTTGAATTTGTAACATAGAGTTTGTGTACACATCAGGGTGATGCAACTCTGTATGAAATCCGAGAAACTTGTACACAATCATAATTTTATATATGTGTGGATTGGGCGTATAAAATTAAAGCGAGAAAAAGATATCGCTGTTTCTTTCTTTCGAGGTTGTTTCAGATGGCCATTTCAAAAATTAGATACAGAAATACATATTATATCAGAAGAAGCTGAAAATGTTAATTCTGTGTTAAACTTTTTTTTTGGTTGCTCATAAGAATATAATTACATTCATATTACTCTGAGATTTGCACAATTAACTCACCTATTGATTGATTAAAATTGAATTATTGAATATAAGCAGAATTCTATCAAAAAAAAGCCATGAATTAAAAAAGAAAAAAGTGAAATTTGTTTGTCAACGTCTTTCATTTAGAAAATATTTTCTGAAATTTATTCAAATTGATTTAATAGGTGTAGATTTTAATATTTGTTTTTGCGTTTTGCTTATATTCAGTTATTATTGGTACAGAATACTTAATTTTCGTTTGTAGGCATTTCTTCGCAATTGTGTGTGTAAAGATTTTTTGTTAGATGTTGATTCTGTATGAGATATTGACTATAAATTAATTTATTATTTAAAAAATTTATGCAAGATGTGTGATCAGAATCGAAAGTAAATTAAGCGTTGTGCAAACAAAAAGCACAAAATCATCTGTCCCATCACTTTGCAGGCTTCACAATAGGTTTGGTTTGAAATTAAGTCGCCTGAATATGAGGATTCTATCACTGTGGGGGGGTCAAGGGGGTTTATCTGAAGCAACCCCATGCGATTGTTGTTGCCGGAGTAGCGTCGAAGTACTTTTAATTATTTCTTAAAATATTGGTAAATCACTAACTAAACGTGAAATGGAACGTACATTTAACTAAATTATAACGTTTTTGACGTTGAATCTATCAAAGTCATCTCAAAAATGATAAAAGCGTAAAATGGTTCGCTAGGCCGACCATTTTGTTGACAGTGACAGATATACTTTACGTCATTCCGTTGCTTCCATAGAGTAAAGTGTAGAGTAATATATACGGGAAGTTGCTTCCCAGTTTGAGTGAATGTGCTCCCTAACGTTTTTATCTGCCTACTCCTGTTTTTTGACGACTTCGCTGAGCTTCGCTAATTTCGCAAAGATCCTTTCTTATAAAAAGTGGCAGCTATAAATTATGTTTATAAATTAAAGTAATTATAAAAGTTAATATTCTGGTGTTTTATTGAATTCAAGAACGAGCGAAGTGAGCTCGTGACTTGGGGTACCCCGACTCAGACAGGTTAGGTTAGAAAGGGAGGGCGGGGACGAGTGAGTGAGCGAAGCGAGCGAATGACCCCGCCATCCTCATCGTAGTTTTTTACAAACCACTCAAGTAGGGCCCGCTAAGCGGGGCTCCGTCGACCAAGCTTCCTCGACGCCACGTTGAGTGGCGTTGGGCTGCCCTCCCCTACTCTCCCCCAGGTTTATATTGTTTAAAACATTACGGAAACATAAATCAAAATGAGATTTTCAAACATTTATATAAAAAAACTAAGCGTGCGGCAGGAGGGCGAAGTGGATGGCGACTCTACAACTCCCTTCTTCCCACCACTCACCACTTTCAATTCAGGCGACTTAATTTCAAACCTTACCGAATTTATTGATCGTTATTTGTAGGGATTATTACTATAACTCGAATGTTATCTGTTTCAGAACATGTATTTGGGCTAATTTTCACCATGAGAATTTTACTGATTTAAATTTACGTTAATGTTATGTGAAGAATAAATCTCACGATAACATAATATGTTATAAATCAATATTACGCTTGGAAATATTATCTGCAAAGCAATAAAACATCAATAATAATATATAGTGTATAAAGCAATCACTTCCAAAAATAAAATTACATAACTATACCTATTTTTAGTTTTATTTTATTTTCCTCATCTAAAGTAAATTCGAGTAATTTTGGTGCAACATCTCTCAAATGTATAATTCACCCAATAGGTTCATGACGCTCGAACCAAAATTACTCAAATTTGCCTAAAGTAAACAAAAGTTTAAAAGTTACTGAATACAAGGTTTGAAATTCCGTGGGCGCCCGAGGGCGCTTTAGTGTACACTCATAAACACGTGTTACCTTTTTTTTGTATGAAGTTGGCGTTCTTCTCTCGGTAGAGAGTAATTGTGTTCTGTGGTACACATGATATTATGATTCGCACCATCTGGATGCTTGGCGGTCCACTATTGTGCGATTTACTAGGAGTTTTCTTCCTCGCACGACGTTTTTGTGGAATCTTTTACCACCAGCGATTTTTGGGGATCGATACAACTTAGGGACCTTCAAGAAGCGATTATTCCTTTTTAAAAGGCCGGCAACGCACTTGCAATTCTCCTGATGTTGCAGTTGTTCATGGGCGGTGGTCGACACTTACCATCAGGTGAGCCGCATGCTTCTTTGCCCCTTTCTCTATAAAAAAAAACACGACAGTACGTACTATACTATATCCTGGACAGTTGGCAGGATTATTAGTATTTGAAAGTGGTCACTGTGGGTCAAATCTGACATAATTACTAAGCCTATTTTTTAAATCTCCCAGTAGGATTTTCTCTTGTATTGTGGAGGCAGTTTACAAACATAAATTGCACAAGGACAAACATCCAGACCTGGAACGATTATTTGTAGATCATACAAATTATTCTTCCGTGCGGGATTCGAACCATGGCTCTCAGCGCCTCAACTCATTGCTAAGCCTCTGTGCCACGGGCCGTTAATTACGTAACGTACTATCTTGTAATTACTATTTAATATCTCACTTACTATCCATACAATAAAATCGACAAAACATATAAAAATTCTAGTGATATTCATAAGGTTTATCCTTATCCTTAAAATCCATATTGGAATGAATTTAAAACCGCGCTAGGTGTGTAATTTTAATGTGACGTCTACGTAATGTTTCATAAATACTGATGTTTAACTATAGTAATAATAATTCAATGAATATGAATGACTGTTAAAACATTTTAAAAGGACGATGTAAAAGTTGCATGGAATATAATTTTAAGTGTATTTGTACTCAGTTAAATATCCTGTTAGGTGGTCAATGTACATTGGTGGCTTTTTTTAACTTTTCCATGTAATTTGTGGATGTTAAATATATAAGATGGTAATGTTATAAATAAATAAATAAATAAGTGTTCTTCGCCACCATCATCATCATCATTTTCACAACAGCCCACAAAAGTCCACTGCTGAACATAGCCTTACCTCCTAGACGTACTCTTACGACACTAATAGGATAATAAAGTGTAGTAGATTCTAATACGCCACCACTACATGCATACATTATTACAAATACAGGCTCTTGTATCACATTTTCCTGTGTTGGGGCGCTCAAAGTATCTGCAAAACAAATACTTGTATCTCCGTCTACTAGGTGGTAGGAGTTCCATTCTGCATAGGAATCAATCTGGGTAGTAGGTACCACATACCTATTTCTGCCGCCTAAAAGTAGTGCTTGTACTGCTGTGTTCCGGTCTGAAATGTATAGAGAGACAGTATTATTTGACAGATTTGGCTTAGCAATGAGTTGCTGCGCTAAGAACGCGGGTTCAATCCCGCACGGAACAAATAATTGTATGGTCTACAAATCATTGTTCGGGTCTGTTGTTGTCCTGTGTGAAATTTATGTGTGAACTGCCCCACGATACAGGAGAATATCCTGTATCGTGGGAGGTACGTTTTAAAAGATTGAAAAAAAATAAGAACAATACAGTATGCAACCTACAAATGATTGTTCTGGATCTGGATATTTGTCCTTGTGAAATTTATTTGTAAACTACCTCCACATTACAGAAGATAATCCAAGTGTGGAACGTTTATTAAAAAATTACAGGCTGGGCGTCGTTCCATATAAGTCCTCAGAGATGACAATGTATCTCTAGCCTTCTATACTTGAAGTTGGCTGCAGATGGACTGCAGTAGCCACTGATCATTAGGCAGACTGTAAGTTCTTTTATCACTTTTTATAAAATATGCCCGTTGCAATCTGTCGGCTTAAGTCACATGAATACTGTAAAAGTAGGAAAGGTTATTAAGGTACAGAAAAATATATTTACATCTCCTTCTTGAGACCCTTCAAACAAATTGAGCCACGCAAATTCAATTCTTGGAAGTAACATCGTTATCGAAGTTCTTTGGTAGAAAGTCATAAAGTTACGAATGCTAATCGTTTTATATGTTCGGGTATGATGATTTGACATTTTGCCTGTGAATTCTTGAAAGGCTTTGGATCCCTTCAACGTTATGCGTAATTAATAATAATTAATTGTTATTTAGATTTAGATTATTTTACTCGATGTATTTTGTGCTGTTATATTGTAGTACATCCATTAGGTTTAAGTTGTTTTCTTTTCTACAATAGTAATTGAAGCAATGAATAAACTCGTTATCACTTTTTTTCAAATAGCAGCATAATGCTGTTTTCTACCGACTGCCCAGGTGGATAGTTATGTTTAGAGAGATGTATGTGTATATGTATGTATGTCTATTTATTTGCCACGCTCTGTTATCTAAACAGCTCGATGGATTTTAACATATGAGTGTAGTTAGATTCGCCTTAATTGAGGAAAAATACGCTATAAATTCCGAAAAAGAGGAAAGAGATAAGAGATAGTAAAGATGAAATAATGAAAGCAATGAAAAGAGAGTAAGCAGGTTAGGCAGCTGGATATGATAGGTATCATTCGAAATGCTAAGGGCTGGAGAGGGAGTGGTGCAGACCTGCTGTACACCTTGTTTTATTTATGTTGGGAACTTAAGCGGGTACCAGGAGACTGGTGCAAAGCCGTGATAGTCCCACTATATAAGAAAAGGATCATTGGCAGGACTGTAAAACTACCGTGGTATCAACCTTCTTAGCTTTGTGGGAAAACTGTATGCTAAGGTACTAATTGAAAGAGTTATGAAAGATACTGATGGAAAAATTTGGGACGTGCAACGGGACTTAGAAAGGAGAATGGGATGTACGGATCAGGTATTTTCCATGCACATCTTCGTGGAGAAGTTTTTGGCCAAAACCAAAAGGCTTTTTGTGCGTTCTTGGAAAAGCTTATGACAAATATAAGAATAGAGAAATTGGTCGAGCAAGTAGATGAGTTTATGCATTTGCGATGTGTATTTAGCAGGGATGGTAGAAATGATAAGGATATAGAACGACGTGGTGGGAATTAAAGTAAATGGGGCTCTACACTCTGTTGTGGAAAGTCAGAATGTGTCAAAAAGGCACGTATGGCAATTCACAATGCTGTGTTAGTCCCTACTTTAAATGTATGGTAGTGAAAGTTAGGTGGGTGTAGAAGAACCACGGGAGTAGAATAAATGCTGTAAATGCGGTCATTAAGGGTATATTGGGATGAATCTGATAACAGAGTGAAAAATTGTGTGACAAGGAAGTGTGGTTTGCAAGATGATGTTGTGATCAGGATTGCCTCAGTGGTTTGGTCATGAAGAAGGAATGAATGAGAAGTGTGACAAAGCAAATTTATGGGCAAGGTGAACGGCAGAGTCTGGAAGGACGCCTAGGCGAAAATGTATAACCAAATTGGCGATATATTGAAAGGGCCCAAATTAAAATTACCCTTAACCGACGAGCGTGCGCAGGTATATGGATGTGGAGGAGGCGAAAGAGGTGTCAGGATCGTGCCAAATGTAAGTCCATAGTCTCTGCCTACCCTCTGGGTAACAGTTGTGAGTGTTTATGTTATGTATAAACACAGGTATAAAGTTTCAAAGTTACTGAGTCTTTTGAACGTCAAACATATTAGCATTCAATATTAATAGATACTATTGCTTTACAAACTTCAGCATATTTTAGTTGATATCTTAACTCATTTTCAGTATTTTACGTGGTAGAGCACGCTGCAGCCGTGTGGCTGCCATTGATGGACCGCTTGACCGGGGAAGGACTATGACCTCCACATAAACTAGTGTAAAATACTAGCATAGTGAATTAAAACTAATTTGTTTTATATTTGCATTTGAAATTTAAAGGTAGCCTTCGTAATCTATGACATCAGGACTTAACCTCAATCGTGTTTTGACAATGAGTGTTTAAATACCCAAAAAACTTCGGAAATTAAAAAGTTTAAATTAAAACGCGATTTACCTCGAAGTGGCGGTGTTAGCACTAACCCATATCGTTCCGACGGTTTTGTAAATGTGACAGAGGAAATAAACAAAAAACAAAAATGAGATGGGCAGCAGCAGATTCTTAATAATATCTAGGAAATAAAACTGCGGTTTCCATGCCTGCCAATGTAACTATGGCGAATCTCTGGACGCTTCGTTATGGGGCAATCTCTGTGGAGGCTGTTCAGCAGTGGACTTTGATAGGCTGTAACGGAATGGTAAGTTGTATCTATGGGTCACAGTTCTCTTACCATCACGTGGACTGTACGATCGTTTGCCACTTACTTTCTGAAATGAAGCTATAAAATGTGAAAAAAGCTATAAAATTTCTATTTTAATGACACAATACAATGGAGTAACGGTAAATAAATAAAAATTAAATATTAATATAAGCGGTCAATTCTAAGCTATACTTGCAGAACTAAAACAAAATAAATAAAATAAACTAACAAAATAAACAAAATTACTAAAATAATATTATATTTCATGTTTAAGGTCATAGAGAATTAGTAACATCGAAAACTCACACCTACAGGTATGTTAGTAAATATGTGATTTAATAAATTTTAATAAATTGAAAACTAAAGAACATCGCTCAAATAAGACCCCACCAAAATATGAAACGACCACCAATATTGATACGTCAAAATAGTGACTTAGGTGTATATTAAATAACGGGTTCAAGCTTATTTTATTGGAGCCGGTAAAATAATTTAGCTTTGTAATAAAACTCATTTCCTTACTACTTTTATATGTTTTGAATGCATTTCAACCCGTCCTGTTTTTATCTGTGGTACACGTTCATCATAACACTAAGTAACGCTACCAATTATGCGTTTACTAAATACTAGATTTTATTGAGATTTTTTATTAATTTTTGTAGTGTATTATCAATAACATCATTTTGGATTTATTATGTGTAGCTGTCTTCAAAATCTTAAAAACTTAGCATGTGACGCATCATCATATTGTAAATAATTTTATAAAATAAGCCTTCCAGTTAGACTGTATAGGCTGAGATACCTTTGCCAGTCGTAATAAAAAACACAAAATGTCAAAGCTGTCTGAGATAGCACATGTCTGAGATTATAGCACAGAAAAAATATTAGGACACTGTACGGCATGGATTGGTCGGAATCATGTAAACCGACCTTTATCAAATAATCTACTAACTGTTCCACATATACATCTACGAAACAGCTAAATTTGTTAAATACACAGTCATCTCTTCACCGCTAACGACAATACATTTAAACGAAAAATTAACCCGTGTCCAAAAATACCTGCGCCTAAGCTAGAACTGTTTAAAAAAACTGTGCTTATATGGCACCTCTAATATATAACTCTTTGCCCAAAGGAATGACTGACCTGCCATATAAAAGATTCTGTTGCCTTGCGAAATGGTTGATCAAGAGAATTTCTATACTATTAAGATTTTCTTAATAGCACTTGCCGATTTGGTGCCCACTAAGATATCAGATCTTTTTTTTATTTCTTGTGTCTACTTTAATAATTCAATAATTTATATAATTGTAATCATGTAATTCAAATAATTGAAATTTAAAAATAGTTATAATTAAAACAGTTCTTATAAATTGTTATTCAAATAGTTCTTATAATTGTAATTTTATTCAAATAATTGATGTAAATTTACTATGATTTTGCATGCCCGTAATGAGGGTGAAATATGTCCTGTGCTATAAGTTTCTTTAACATCTTGTGTACCAACCATATTTCTTGCAAATAAATGATTTATGATTATGATTATGATTATGATACATAACAGTGAAAAGATTAGAAGGCTTTTGATTCATTTTTGTTTAGCTATTGACGTACATAGTTAAGTATATATTAATTATGTATTTAAACTTTATTGAACCTTACACATTAAGTAAAGGAACAAAAGGCGGACTTAATGCTAAGCATTCTCTGAGTCAACCTTAAGGCAGTGATATAACTACGAGCGGTTACAAAAGAAATATACATATACACATTCATATACATATTATACATACATATCCATATATACACATACATATACACACATACATACATATATACATATATCTAATTTACAAGTATATAAATTTATATATTATAAGAAAATATAATAATACAATACATAAAGATACGTAATATACTAATGATGACGGAACATTAGCAGTTGTAAAACAATTTTAGAAAATGATCTCAAATGTTTTTCTTAAATGTTTGTTTGCAGGTAGGTTGTCCTAACTTTTCAGGCAGTTCATTCCATAGGCGCGCAGCTTGGACGAAAACGATGAAGATATGAAACTCTTATGAAGGGTATAAAGAGACAAGAGTCTCCGATGAACGAAGCTGTCTGTCATAGGTGTCCTGCAGAAACTGAAACTTATGTTTCAGATAATTTGGATAGTGGTTATCGACAAAATAGAAAAACTGTGTTAGTATCTTAATGTCTTCGCTTCATTCGAATCGGAAGCCATTTAAGCTGAGTACGAAATGAGGATACATGATAAAACTTGCAGACGAAAAATAAAACGGATACAGTTATTGACGAGACGATCCAGCTTATCAAGGAAAACCTCATTGAGGTCAGGAAACATACATCAGCTTAGTCAATAATAGGCAAAATGAGTTGCACCAGATTTATCTTTACCTTGACCGGAAGAAAGTTCCTGGGACGGTTCAAAGCACTGACAGCAAAAACAGAACCACTGATATTCTGAATTTGGGTGGACCAACTTAGAGTTTTGTCAAATAGTTACTCAAATTTTAACGTTGTCAGAATACGGTATGATGGAATTATCAAACGTGACAGGTGGAACGCAATTGACGTCAAGCTTACACAGTTGTGAGCACTACCAATTATTATAACTTGGCATTTATTGAGATTCACACCAATACCAAACTTACAAGACCAACTGTGGATTTGTTAAATCCATATTCAGTCTGTGGTGCGTCACACAGTTGACGTCTGCTCGAACATATATTCGCAGGTCATCAATAAAGATGGCAGAAGTAGCTAAGTTGAGAGAGAGAAAAGTTAAGAAAATGGAGAACAGAAGTGGAGATATATTCCACCTTGTGGCATGCCAGTGGAGAGTTGACGCCAGTCAGATATGTCACGACCATTAATGACAGCTTACTTTGACGGCCACAAGGTAGGAAGAAAACCAGTCTACAGCAGTAGACGAAAATTTGAGATTTTGAGCATGGCAAGGAGGATATCATGGTCAACCATGTTGAACGCATAAATCAATCAATACAAGTATCACAGTACTTGTATTGTTTCTTCTCTCTTTCTATTCTCCATGCCTCCCGGACATTCAGGACTCTGTGACTTTGAGAAGTGCAGTGGTCGTGTGTGTCAGGCCGAAAGCCAGATTGAAACTGAGATAGCAAGTTTTAGCCATTGACTTATAGTTAAGTATATATTACTGCATAGTGTTCATATCAATGGTTTTGGTTT
Organism: Parnassius orleans; assembly: GCA_029286625.1. Lineage (NCBI taxonomy): Eukaryota > Metazoa > Arthropoda > Insecta > Lepidoptera > Papilionidae > Parnassius > Parnassius orleans. Next base: position 60,918 of record JAGSMP010002505.1, on the reverse strand, counting down.
GAGGTTTACAGTCATGGTTTATTATGTAACCTCAAAAGTGACGAAATACATAAGGGTAACGTTCTATGATCCTCGGCTTTTAAATAATATATTTTCAATATAGTATTGAGATTGTGCCTAGGGACGGATTAATCCATACACTAGTCAATATTTTTACAGCCAGGTCACAGCGTGTATGGGCCGTGATGACGATGTTCTTTACCGCACCATTAAATTCAAATTAGCAATTTTTTAAAGGTAGAAGGTAAAGTTCTGTCTTTTACATTTTACAACAAGAATTCCTTGGGGCGCTAGAATAACACACGACACGAAATTAAATTTATATTACAGTTGTCATTTCATCGCTTTAGTGGAAGTTATGAATTTGAAATGGGAATTTAAATTGTTTTATTGGACCTCCAGCGCCCACTTATATATTGAGTTCGATGTAAGTGGGTTCTTACTTTGAATTAGAAGTGTTTGTCTTCGTTTCATTTAACGACTTAACTTTGTTTTGATGAGATATTTGGCGGCAATCCAAGACTAAGAGCGGGTGATATAGCGGATGATAAGAAATTTGTTTTGAAAGAAGTGGATATGGTATTAGTATTATTAATGAATCAATTAACTGTGAAGTGGCGTTGTAAGAATATTCACTACCCCATATTGTATCAGGTATCGTAAAGACGACAGGGTAGCTGAAACAAGAGATAGGCAGCAGTGTCCTGATTACAACTCAAAATTATTTAAAAAATGCGGTTGCCAACTCAACTTAAATCGTAGCAATTATGGCGAAATCCCCTGAAGACAATCTATGGGGGAGGCCTATATTGAGAAGTGGACTTTTATACACTGTAATGAAATGAATCTAAAATCTATATTGTTTTTAAATTCAAAGTCAAAGTCAAAACATATCGTTCAATTAGGGCTTAATAAAAAAAAATATACTTGTGTACCTCGAGATCAGATTTCGGTCACGATGGCCAGTCACAACAACAATCTATAATAATTGTCCGAGTGACTAAGATAGAATACACTTCACATACATACATTTCACAGCTTGTAAATGTATTATCTCTATAGAACTCTAGGGACCTCAAAAATAGAGATGTGCAAATAAATTTGTCTTTCTAATATCGGACCCTTTGCGAAACCTCCGTCTTGTCTAATAATACAATAATTTAAACTGGAGTAGTAACGCGGTGGATTAATTCATCCGTAACTCTTTCATAAATGAGAGAAGGCCTGTACCCGTGGGCTTTATACATCATGCGAATTAAAAATCCTTTCAAATCTGTAAGAAAATGATAATATGTGCAAGGAGTAAAAAATAAAACCAATTAACAATTTTGTGTTTAAAAGTATTAAATAAAAACAAAAATATTTAAATTCATCATGCAAAATTATCCTTTGTGTCAAAACAATTCATATAGATGTACATGTTCATAACATTAGAGGAATTACGCAATCTACAGCGCCATGAATATATTAAGTGTGTGTGCGGATGAGACAGATCTGCATTCGACAAACTATTTGCTAAACTTCAACGAGTACCGGCAGGCTATCGCACTTTGTATGGAAATAATTCATATGAAATACCAATTTGGGAACATTTGCCGTTTGTGGGAGCTGGTTTGTTCGGGCTTATTATGTCCTTATGAGGCGCAAATTTTTAGTTTATTTTATTGTTACCCAACATCAAAAAAGGAGAATGTTTTTAAATTCTTTATTCGTTTTTTTATATATGCTGCGGGATATCTTACTCAAATTTGTAACGATATTGACAAGTTTTTAATTAATTAATTATTCTCTACAGCGGTGGTTTCCTGTAAATTTTGAGAAAAAGTTCTTCACCTAAAGGTGGCAACATAGGAGATGAAGTTTTAACGTAACTATTAAGACGAAATTAAGTCCGACTTAGTCCACTCAAAAGGGCAAAAAATAATTTTAAATATAAAAAAAAACTGTCCAAGTGCGTATCGGGCCACGCACAATGTAGAGGTAGGATTCCGTAGTTGCCCGTCACAATACGTGGGCTTCCTTGATAATGAGCATAATAAGTGAGTTTGCGGTTTGACCGCTATAACGGCTTAAAATGGGCCCAAATAGGAAGATCGTAACTGAAGGACTTATTTTCAAATCAGCCTTAGGAGTGGTATTCAAAAAAGATTAAAACAACTTTTCAATTTTGATAATAATACCCTACCTATCCCGCAAATGAAAAAGTAAAGCTAATAGTATTAATGCATATAAATCTTGTGCATTATCACAGTTTGAATTTTCAAAATGGATACATTCAGAGTCAATACCACAACTCAGAAGATGCTCTCTGGACTCAGCGCATGGATATCTATCAAAGTAGCTCCAAACTGCAGCACCTTCAGCCTCCATTGCCAATTTGACATCGAGTTCTCATCATTTCAGATTATTTATGTGACAGCTCTACGCAATCTTCAAGACCAGGTAGGCCTGCTGATGCCAAGTGGATAATATGGAATGCGGAATGACGGAAGATTCTATTACTTCATGGACTTAATAATTTACCTTCATAATTTTGCTTATTATGTGAGACTGTGGCATTAATGATTAAATAAATCATAATTACAGCTATTAATTTCTGTCATGCTGTCATTCAGATGCACATACTACCATCTTTTTGCCAGACAGGATCCGTAGATATTATTTGTCTATGTCTTATTATTGATGGTAAGACTGTGCTTTCCCATATTTTATTACATTAGTTAGTCTTAAGTTATGTAATTATAAATTCTACCGATGCCACTGTCGGCCGGTATGAAATAAATGTTTTGTTAAGTGCATAATTATTAGCAATTTAATTTTAATTTTAATATACTTACTGTTTCATAATATGTCATAATATATATGATATTATTATTTATTTTGTAGTATATATCCAGACTTTTATAATATTTATTTACTATAAATTATACAAGTATATATTTTATCTTTATTGATGTTGTTATAGCTTAGGTTCCGTTAAAGTTTGGATTAGCATGTGTGATATTTTAGAATTTGATGATAGTTACTTTTCTTGCTCCTCTTCTAGCTCTTCCGATAAAACATATAAAAGCGCCTTAAGCGATGATTCCACTCATTTACATGATCAATTAGTAATCGTGTTCTGCAATTATAGTAATAATATTAATATAGTCCATATTAATGCTCAAAGCATTCATGCTCACTATGCTGATCTTTTATCAACCTTTGATTCTAAATATGTTGATGCCATACTTGTTTCTGGCTTTTCAGCCTGCACTAATCAGTACAGTATTGTCTCCTGGTTTCAACATACGTAATGACAGGGTCGGCAAGGTTATGGTGGAGTGGCAATCTATTTGAGAGCTGACATTCCTTATAAAATAGTTGATCATTCACCCAATATATACACATTTTGCTGAACATTTATTTATTAAAATTACTATTAATCATTCTAGGACTTTGCTTGGGGTCTTTTATCCCCCTCTCGCAATATAAATTATTTTTCTTCTTTAGAAAAAAAAAGCATAAATCTAACTCCTTTATGATAATACACATTATTTTACAAGACTTCTAACCTGTTAAAAATGATTTTCGTAATAAAAATTGCTCTCCTGGTGTCATCTGTTTATTTACATATTCTTCATTTCTGCTACTCACCATTCGCCTAATAGTATCCTTCTCTTTTAGACCTTATTCGTTTCTGATGCTGACCAGGTTGCTTCGCATGGTCAACTATCTGCGTCTTTTTCTGCCGATCTTATCTTTCTCTCTATAAAATTCAACGTCCTGGGCGCAAATCTAATTCTCTTATTCCTAAGAAGCTTTAAATTAATTAACTTGGAGCGTTCTAAATTCCGAAGATGTTAATGACCTTATCATATATGCTTTTAATCAGCTAATTTTACACTTTTCGATACATATGCACCACTTAAGCGAGTCAGGGTTAAACACTTTCCAGCCCCCTGGCTTTCAGAGTCTATAAACAGTAATGTCCAAAGAGATAAGAGAAAAAGAAAAGAGATAAGGCGTTATAAGAAGTACCCTACTAATGAAAATTTGTTCACATTTAAAAAACTACGTAATCACTGTAGTAAGATGTGTCGTGATGCTAAGAGGAGACATATTTATGATGAGCTTGAAAATTCTCATTCCGCTCAGATGTGGAAATTTCTGAACTCTGGGTATAAGTAAATCATATAATGATTCTAATATCTCGTTTGATTTGACTGCACTCAACCGGCACTTCTGAGCCTCCGATTTCTATTGATGACTCTATTAAGTCTACTACGCTTAATCTTCTCTCAATATTTAAGCCGCTGTGTTCTCCTTTTAATTTCAGTAAAGTTACTGATGGTGACATAAAAAAAATGCCTTTTATCTATTTCCAGCTATTGGCTATGAAAATCTTTGTATGCAAATGATTAAACCTATCACTAATGAACTTGTCTATTATCACTCATATTATCTCTTCTTCGCTTGATGAGCTCCTTTCCGACTTGCTGGAAAAGGCATTCATCATTCTCCTTCTAGAAACTTCAAATCCTACGTCTTTATCCTAATTCCGCCTATTTCTATTCTTCCGATCTTATCTAAAGTACTAGAAAATATGGTTCAAGCAGTGTCAATTATTAACTGTTCACAGCCTGCTGAGTCCTTTTCAATCTGGTTTTCGTCAGGCCATAGCACAGTCAGCGCTGTGATTAAAATGTCTGGTGATATTCGCTGGGCCATGGACAAAGACTTCTACTATTTTAACATTATTGGATTTCAGTGCATTTAATTCCGTTGATTATGACATACTTTTTTTGGTATTTTTCGTCATAAACATTTCACCATCAGTAATCTCTTGGTTTAATTCTTACCTTAGGGGTCGCTCGCAGTGTGTCCGCCATGAGGAGGATTTCTCAGAGTGGTGTGATCTTACGGCGGGTGTTCCTCAGGGTGGTGTTCTTTCTCACTTCTCTTCTCTATTTTCATCAATGCTCTCCTCACTGTTCTCTCTCTCATTATCACCTCTATGCTGACGACTTTAATTATACCGTCATTTCAAAGTCAAAGATATAGACAAGGCTATTAATAAGCTGAATGCTGACTTAAGTAGCATAAGCAGTTGGGCAAAATCGTTTGGTCTTCTTATTAACCCTACTAAATCCCAAGTAATAATTATCGGCTGCTCACATATGCTTTACTTATTAGACCGTTAGAAGATCCCTGCAGTAACATATGATAATACTCAAATTCCATATACAGAGACTGCTAAGAACTTAGGTGTTGTCTTTGATAGTAATTTGCCTTGCGTTGCTCACATTAATATGATTAGCAGAAAAGTGAACTACTCTTTTCAATCTCAAACGCCTCAGACGTTTTTACCGTTAAAACTAAGATAACCTTAGCTCAAGCACTTTTTTCCTCTCATACTACGCTGATGTTAGTTTTTGGATGCTTCAGGGCTCTGTATCAAATATGAACTCTTCCATGACATATGTGGCTCTTCTCTTGATATATTTCAGATAGGTAAAGAAACATTATCTATCAACCGAAATTATAATGTTATTATTAAGTACACACACGCTGCTACCTACTTGCTTTATATATAAAATTATTTCTCTTTCCCCAAAGGGTTTGCTGAAAGAGAACTCTTATTAGGGTTAAGCTCGCCTTTGTACATCTTATTTGAATATTTAATAATTGTTATCAACTCACAGTGTGTACAATAAAGAATAAAGATAATTATCCTTTTGTTACTATTTGTATGTTACAAGTATAGTATGTGGATTATCACTCACTGTTTCATCTAAGGTCAGAAAATAGCCTAGATACAAAATGGCTTTTTATTATTTTCTAAAAAAGATTCCTTATTTGTAAAAGAAAACAAAGAAAAAAAGAAATTAATTAATATTCTTTTCAGGCAGAGCCGAGAGAGAGAGAGTAGAAGCTCAGAGGCGAAGAGCTCACATTGAATGAAAATAGTTTAACGGAATTTATTGGGTTTAGTTAACTTTTTTTATATTTCCGACGTTTCGAGTACTGTAAAGCACTCATGGTCAAGAAGGGGCTGTTCATTGCTAATTGAGCGCGATAAAATCAGTAAAAACCAGGTTCATCGATTCTCTGTCGTCTCTTACGGCTTGAAGAAACCCGTATATTGAGGAATAAAATGTTTTAAGGACATGTGAAGTGCGCCAACACGCATTGGAGTGGCGTAGCGGACTAATCGCTCCAGAACTCTCTCAGAAATTATATTTGGCTGAACTCCGCAGTGTGACGTATAAAGGTTGTAACTTTACAACAATTTTATGCAAAAATACCAAATGGTATAAAAGATTAACTTTTAAGATTAATAAAAAAACACCTAACAGCTTTATTATTAAAAAATCAGTAATGTTGCTAAATTTGTACGATATATTAAGGCGATATAAAAGGATTCATTAACAAAATGTAACACTTGAATTTCTGTATTACCCCCTGTGCTATAAAATCTACGCACGGTTCGGTACAAAGCGTAAACATTGCTTCATTTAAGTGAAAAATACACAATTCAAATCTGGTAAAAAGAATTTACCATATATACCATACTTTAAAGTGTTAGAGCTTCGCTGCAGCTAAATGATGTCTGCAGCACGAATGGGTCGGCTCGACCGGGAAGGGACACCGCGTTAGCTTTCACGCTGGTATTAAGGCATTTAATTCTAGCGTGAAACTACTATAACTAGTGTAGAGAATCGGGACCTTTTTTGGTAACGTGGCATTCCAGTTTTCAGGGGGTGGCAACGCATCTACATCTTGATTTTAATCGAGGATAGATGGCGATGTCTATGGGCCACTGGATCCACTTAACAACTGATGGACTGTGTACTAGTTATTAAAACAATCGAGATACATATAGAAGTGGCTTTTCCTGATTTGAAATTTACAGATCAGTTCGACATTTGTTACGCTTCATAGTACCGAAGCAAGAATTTTTTTATAAAACGTTTTAATCAAGCAAGTCGCTGTATTTTTTACGCTCGTTAATGTTTTATTCAGCGGACGTGTCAAAGCGTACTCCATTATTTTATTTAAACATACAGGGGCCTGCGACCGACTATAATTATTGTATGCAGTTTTTTGCACCATACGCAATATTCATTATTACAAAATAAATAATTGAAATAATCTTTAGTACATTTTTAGTTCATAATGATTTCTATTGTTAATAGCACAGTCAGACACACATTGTTAGTTGCAGGTGTACATGTGCTCTAGTAGCCACTAACTATCAGTTGGTAGTAAAACTTCGAGCATAGCTAGTAGTTAATTATCGGCGTTATACAGGGGCGACTAACTGAATATTGATCTGACGGTTAAACCTGATAGGATTTCTTCATACCTTGATCTTCGTCCATTGTTTCTAGGTGGAAGAGCCATCGGCATCTTTAAGCATTCGTCACTACGATTACTCAGCCACAAGCTCTTCATTCCCGACATTCTTCAGATTTCATCAGCTTAGGTAAGAGGATTTTGAAAATGATCTACAAGGAGTTTATTGGAACGAAGTTTGACGGATCGATGGGGGCCAGGCGAGAAAAAGTGTAAGATTTTTCCGTCACGAGCTCCTTTCTATAGTGCGAGCGAGATGAAATAATATCCATCTGCCTCTCACTTTTTCTTATCTTGCCTTGAAAGAAATATTATTTTAAATGACGCTTCATTTTAATAGACGCTAATAATTAATTTATTTGTATTTGTTAATCAATAATATAATACGTTTATCAATAATAATATACTACGAAAGTAACTTCGTTCCAACTGAGTGTTCCACGACACTCACGCATGTTTTTATTTTCTTTGGCAGTGTTCAAACCTCTCATCCGTATATTAGAATATGCTTAATTACAGTCATGTGGATACGAATTTCAGTACGTGTAATAGAACTCGGACACCAAGACTCTGTGAAGGGCAACGCTACCAAGCAAGATAACCTTACGTCTAGGAACAAAATTACCACATATATAGTGACCCTATGTTTTCTCCTGTTACCTTTTAAAAAAATTTAAAATAATTTTGAAAACTTATCACTTGAGAAAAGTATAAGATAATTTGTTGCACAAAAATAAGTGTGTGAATAAATAAGTAATGCTATTCGAAGCACGGGGGTGAAACTCTGGCAACTTCCTATTTCCGGAATGCTACTGTGAGTTTCTTGACAGAAAAACCCAATAACTGATTTTGGCCCGACACGGGACTCAGACCTAGGACCGCAGGATCAGTAACGTTTACGACCACTAAAACAAAGAGACAGTCAACACGAGGAAGTCACACCTCATATAAAGTGAATGCTGTGGCAGGATAAATATAGGTGTATTTATATACCCTGAATAGAAATCAAAATGCAGAGGCATTGCCAACGCTGAGGACTAAGATTTAATACCCCATTACAAGTTAAATACGTCTATAGTTCTCTTCAATCACTATACGAATACCATCAGTATTATGCAACTTTTTCATTTTGAAATTCGTACGAAAGTGGTTTTTCCACGGTCGAGCTGACCCATATATGCTGCAGCCCCTATTATATTGCAGCGAATAGTAAGCCTTTTTGGGACTCAATTATTACTAAACAAATCAAATATACCCTATTAATTTATGTAACTACGTGTATAAAACTCTCTAGGAGAATTAGACACCCCCGTTCTAAATTTACCAACAATTTGAAAATGAGTAAGTATTGTAGTAGAGCTGAGCGAGGAAATCCGCTATTATGCGGAACGTAGTCCGGGTGTTGAAATATGCCCTGTGGAGCTTTTGGGATACTAGACTGTTATTAGGGGCGAGGTTAAATGGTTCGAACCTGAATAAAGAGGCACAACGTAACGTTTGCAAGGACTTCTACAGTTTGCACAGTACGAAATAGAGCGTAAAAAACTGGGTTAACGTTATGGTGTGGAAAGGTTTTAAATTTAAGAAGGCATTTCGGATTTAAATACTGTACTGCATTTGTTCTAGTGATCACCAGCGCGACTGTTGATCATGTAGTTCCGGGTTCAGATCCGGATCTGTGTTTTGATTGTTAATTACAGATAAATATAGATACTTATCTATTGTCCGCATAATGCACTTATCATCAGGTGAATTATATGATCCTTTGTTCATATGACCCTTCCATCCATTACAGCCTATAAATGTCCGCTGCTGAACTGTGCCTCTCCCATAGATTGTCTCATAGTGTGGGTTTCGTCATAGTTGCCAAACTTAGCAGGCGGGTTGGCAACCGCAGTTTTTATTATTTTGAGTTGTTATCAGGAAGATGCTTCAGCCCATCTCCTGGTTTATCGCCCTCTAACAACAGCCAGGGAGCAATAATGGGTTGTGTATATTCTTCCACCGCCACTGCACGGAATTGTAGCACTTTTTACCCTTTACCATCATCATCATCATCATCATTACAGCCCTTCACAAGTCCACTGCTGAACATAGCTCTCCTCCAAGGAATGCAACAAAGCACGGTCCTGAACCACCTGCATCCATCGACCTCCTGCATGTCTTACCAGGTCGTCACTCCATCTAGTGGCGGGACGCCCTACACTTCGTCTACCGGTACGAGGCTGCCTCAGAAGTCTTTCTTCCCCAACGGTTGTCGGCTCTTTAAGCTAAATGGCCGGCCCATTGCCAGTTCGACTTACTAATCCGTTACTTTTTACCTTTACCTATATATAATACTTGAAAACTAATAATAAATATATTGTCAGTAAAAATGTATTTTAAATGCTTAAGTAGAAATAATAAGGAAAAATTTTAATCTTACATCAAGGCCGGTAACGTGAGCACGTTTTTGTCAGTTTTCGCAGCTTATTTTTTTCCCGTCTTGTTGGAATACTTGAATTTCACTGAAGATTGTTTTCTTGTGTAATTTCGAAAGATTGATATTTTCTCTTCAACTTAAATATAACTATATTTAAGTTGTAACAATATGACGATGAAAATGTCAATTCCACCTACAGGGACTGGAGCTGTGCGGCGTTATTGCTCCACAGACATCTCAGAAACTAGGAGGCATGCGCCCAGCAATGGGACGTATATAGGCTGTGACTTTTTATATACAAAATTTACAATATTTACTAGCCAGATACGTTGAAAACTTACTCTGCACATCCTCCCGTTGGTATGCCGGATAATAAAAATAACGCTCCGCCAGACGGCACAGCATCCACGAATACGCATTCTAATGCCGAGACATCTCCACGGGAAGGCAGTGAGCCAACTTTAATGCTAAATGCGGATAGAGGACAGGCGGTGGTGGCAGATCGGCAGAGTGTCTCGGTGGAGGGGATTACCGATCGACAGGATGGCGGGGACAAACCAGAGTCTACTTCTGTTGCACCTAAGCCCGTTCCTTCCCCGCACAGCGATACCGAACAAAGCATCCCTCGCTGCCGTTATAATCTAAGACCAAGAAAAAATAAAATTTTAGAATTATAAATTACCTTTTTTGTTGTTACTAGGTTCTCAAAATAATGCGGAAGGGGATGATGTATATGCGCACAGGTACTTCGAAATAAAGAGTCAGTAATTAATCAGTTCTCTGGTAAAGAGTAATTGTGTTCTGTGGTTCTCTGGCAGTACGGTCGTTTCATTTAAATCGCATACACTACAATACATATACTGAGGAAATAAATATTTAAATACTTGAACGTGAAAGTAGTATCTGTGCTGCAGACATTTAATATAAACTTTAATTTATATACATACATTATGTGTTTAATAAATAAAATATAATCTATTATTACTACCAAAGATGATATGTTTATAATAATTGTAATTGTTTATAATAATTTTATACTTCCAGCTCAATTCAAATATATAAATACTTGTACGTTTATTACGACGCGTTAAAAATATCTTAACGGGCACACAACCGAATTGTACGCAACCGAATTGTACCTAATGTAATTGTATCATAAATAAATAATTATACTTACTTGTAACAGTTCTCAGACGTTTTATTTTATCTCCCTTGTTCTGTTCTGAACAATTACAAATACAAGTTGTCTATCTCTTTCACACACACACACACACAAGCGCGCGCGCGCGCACGCACACGCACACACACGCACGCACACACACACACACACACACACACACACAATCGCGCGCGCAAGTGATGTGAAGATATGTGTTACAGTATAATATAAATTTGATTACTATAATATTGTATTTCTTTCTGTGCTTATTTTCCCGTTACAAATTATTGCCTATCTTTTGTTTAAACTTATTTTTGAGATAAGTTATAAATATTTAAGCACTATATAATTAATTTGTCAAGCGTTAGTATGTACATGTATATAAAGTAAGAACCTGTGATTGGCATTAAGTATTATTTAAGAATTTCTGTTTATATTTATACCGTGCTGTTGGTTCTATGATCATTAAAGAAAATATTTAGAATAGCCTCATTATGTCAGTTCTGATATTTACTCGTAAATAACATTTACTACACCTCTGGCCTTAATTTATCTTCTATTTCAGCTGTAAATGCTGTAGTTAGAGCCGAGTGGGAAAATCCGCCACTATGAGGAACGAACATCGACCGTTGTAAATATGGCCTGTGGGATTTTACGATACTGGAGACTGTTTACGGAAGGCGACAAAACATTGCCGGACCAAATTTAACGATTTGTGATAACTTGTTGCTTATTTCAAGTTATTTTAACGCTTTGAATAAAACTATTTTACGGATTATATCGAATTTAATTAACTTTTATTAATTTCAAACGTTTCGGGTGCTTTACAGCACCCATGGTCTGAGGGACTGAGGGTGATTGACTTCGATGTCAGGTTAGTCCGGGTACCTTCAGCTTTTAATTATTAATTTGGTCCGATCTACGTAGAATGAACTGACTGTGTCTGAAGTCTTGGTGGTATGTGGGTTAGTTTAATTTTATTAATTACAGGATCCCAGCAGGTGGTAATACAACCTCCTCTCATTGAAATAGGATATTTTTAATTTTAATAGCCTTGTATCATCCTTGGGAATCAGTGTTTTCGCGAGAATCATGGTTTATCAAATCTAATGTAATGGCGGGGCCTTCTGAATACATATGACACCCAGACTTCCGGAACGTTGGTGCTTCACGTCAGCTAGTGTTCTTTACGCGGGTTTTAATAGATCATTTGTTTGCCCTATATATGAGACAACATTCACAATCAGCTTGTACACTCCTGCATCTTGTAGAGGAATATTGCATGACGGATGGTAAGGACGACTAATCTTCTTTGGCGGCTTGAAGAATATTTGTAATAGAAGCTCCCTTCAAGATGTAGTAATCTTGTCTGTGACACCTCTGACATAGTGGTACAGCAGACACACGCTCGACTGTGGCAAACTTCACTCAGTCACTGTGACATAGGCTGGGACCCGGCTTGTTGTCGTGCAGAACCTGCTTGACGTGCTGAAGCTCGGCGGCCAGGTGTTTTGTCACAGATCCCTCACTCTGTAACAAACTTTGCCCACTAACTGTGAAGGATGATGGTGGGATTCACCATTTAAATATCGGTTTGTATGGGTCTTTTTTTCTATACACAGTGTGTGACCCTTAATGTTGTTGGGATTTCGAATGACTAACACATCTAGGAAAAATTAAAAATTATTTACTCTAACTCCGTAGTAAATTGATTTTAGAGTTTATGAATTAAGATGATCTAAAATGCAGTTACTTTGTCTGATGGTAAATAGTCATATATAGGTCATGTATAGGGCAAACAAAACGTCTATTAAAACCCGCGTAAAAGAACACAAAAGCTGACGTGAAGCACCAACGTTCCGGGAAGTCTGCAGTTTGTGATCATATCCTAGACGGCCCCCATTACATTAAATTTGATAAACACAGATTCTTGCGAAAGAACATCGATTCCTGCAAAGGATATACGTGAGGCTATTGAAATTAAAAACATCCTAATTTCAATAGAGAGGGAGGCTTCATTACTACCTGCTTGGGATCCTGTAATTAATAAAATTAAACTAAAAATGCATATACCACTGCAAGACTTTAAGACACAGTTAGTTCATTCTGCGTAGATCGGACCAAAATTAATAACTTAAAAGCTGAAGGTACTCGGATTAACTCTGACATCGGGACGTCAATCACCTCAGTCCCCCGTGATCATGGGTGCTGTAAAGCACGAAACATCGGTAATAAAAAAGTTAATAAAACGCGATATAATCCGTAAAAATAGTTTTATTCATTGTGTAGTGTTCGCGTAAATATAAGAAATAATTATTTTAACGCTTTTAAATTTAGATATAAGAAAAATTGAGAAAGAATTTGAAAGTTTTAAAGGCATGCTGCAGTTTATAATTGTAATACGAATGGGTCAGTTGGATGAAAGGACATGCTCTTACAAAATATCAGCGTAAAATAGCAATTTAATGCTGCTCATATGGTGACTGTTGAGAACGGAGATCCTTTTACCAAAGAAATTAGTTTTAGTTTGGGTTCAATTAAAATTCCATTAGTAAAAACTGGTTTGTAATATCCATATAGTACTATTTTAGGGTTCTGTATTAATTTAAAAAAAAAACTGAAATCTTTCTATCTATTTAAAGAACATAATTGTGCACATTTGTACCTTTACTTGTATAAAACAAAAAAGTTATTATCGACATAAGATGACTATTTGCATTTATTATAAACAATATTATGTTTGTGTATAGGCCATACATTATCAATACATTCAACCAATCACACTACAAATACTCACCTTGTCATTCCCCACATCCGTACTCATATTCATTCTCACATTCCATTTTATTTCCAACCAAATGAACACAAAACAACACCAACAATAATATAGTTGTAAATCTGTACAAATTCAGACGAATAAATCTTTTAGAAGATCTAAGATTTCTTTCTTTTGTTCATCGCGTACAAAAATGGCGATCGTGACAGGACCTTGCTACTAAAACGGGTTTTTGCAGTACGTGAGTCAATGGAAAGGACACTGAAGGTCAACGCCGTCGTGCATGTACCTGGATTACCTAGGCTACCACCAGCAGCAAGTTAGGACTACACTTTCACCGTGCAGCTAGATCGTATTTCGCCGAGCCACGCAGATGCTAATTCAACCACTTGGAGCCTCACGCCTGTTCAAGCAGACCTTTTGGCGATTGGGCCGCTACTTCTCCGGCTCAGCAACGCCTGCCACCAACTGTGAGCCCGTTCCGATTATATCCTGTTATTCCACTCAATTTGACAAATAGTGTCGCTAGTTTTTCTAAAGTTGTGCAAACTATCGCTAATTTCATTTCTGATGAGCTTGTTTCCTTATTCTTTGTAAATTTTTCCCTAAAGCCTTTATAAGCGCTAAAATTAAGTGTACTTACAGCTGGAACACTCATGTAAATTTCACAGTACGCGAGCAAACCGGGTTTGATCACCGGCACCAATGAAATTGTTAATTGCAATTTTAGTACTGATTACCACGTGCTCGGCGGTGAAGGAAAACATCGTGAGAAAACCTGCATGTCTGAGAAATGAAAAAAATATTCGAAGACATGTGAAGTTCCTAACACGCATTGGGGCAGTGCGGCGGACACTTCTTGCCTTAAACCCTCTCAGAAATGAGGGGAGGCCTGTGCCCAGCAGTGGGACGTATATAGACTGTAATTTTACTTTACTTTTTTACAGCTAGAACATATAAAAGTTGCATCCAATTTTGCAAGTCATGCTTATAATTATACTACTTAACTTTCATTACGCTAAAGTTCACTAAATAGCTAGCACTGTAAGTCCTTAGTTCATTAAATCACTACACATATTTAAATAAATAATTATTTTTAAATATTTAATTTGCATTTACGCCTCGCCTATTTCATTCCTAACACGATTGCTCTCAACCTTTTCCATAACTAATCGCCTCTCGCTGTTAATTATTAACTGTTGTGTATTAGATATTTAGCATTATTACAACTCAATTCCAGTGTAGCGGCGCGTGCTAAAGGCGACTTTTTGACGTCAGCCTTTGTCTCCGCGTTTTAAAGATCCGATGCGGCAGCCATTGCTCGTGCGCCGATCAGCTGGCCGAACCGGTTCAAGATAAGCGAGGCGTACCGTATTGATATTTTGCTTTTACTAATAGGGTGTACACACCATGTAAAAAAAAAATCAATTTCGCCGAAATTGTTTGGCAGATTATCCCTTGCCAATTAACGTTTAGCAGAATTTTATTTCGCCGAATAATAATTTGCCAACTTATCACATAATTTGTTTATTTCCAACCTAACAGTTTGCCAATTGTTCGTTTGGTCTGCCTTTTATAATGGCACTTTCAAAACCAACTTTCAAGTAATGAATGTTTCAGTTAATGTAATATTCATTTAGTTGTATATTGTTTACAAATGATATTAAGTAAGGTTTCGTTTTAGTAACTATAAATATAATATGACTTGACTTGACACAGACAAAACGTTATTCGTCTAAAAGTTGTCTGGCCTAGTGAAGGATTTGACAAATGATAAGTGCCCTGAACGTGTTGTGTCAATATAATAATCAGCTTAACAATAATTCCAAATGAAACGTTGTCATACAAAATTTGACAATCGTTAGTTGTCAAAGTGAAAATAGACGAACCTTATTGTGCTGACAAGCTAACGATGGAATAACCAAAGAGATATTTCAGATCAAAGTGGTCAGTAAACAAAACGCTAATTTCATATGTAAGGACCTAATATAAATTTAGGTAGCTTATTTTCTGTACAAACCATGTCATTATTCCCATATAATAAACACGAATTAAGTCAAACACTGCACTGCACTTGCAAGGGTGTCAAATGGCCCTGAGGCGGGACAGACAGGCGATTAACCTAATCTATTACAAAATTTGACTTGCAATAGTCATGCACCTATCACGTCATGTGTTGTTTTTGTATAAACGATAGTTAAATATAAGTTATACTTACATCACAGTGATCTCCACAGAACACAGGCACAACACAACAATGATATAGATGATAACTCATTATTAAACATTCAAATATCTTATTCCTTTTCAAAATACAGAATTTCTAGGACAGTGACGTCACAGGTTGAACAGCATGGCGGCTATCGTAGTAACTTTTATGGCACTAATCGGTTTTAAAAATTATATAAAATTATAGAGGTTCATTATCACTTGGATTCATTTAAAGACTTTTTTGAAAATGAGTGTTACCCTATTGTTCGTTTATTTATTTAACTATTTTAAATCAGGATCTCAACAGCACTTACTGAGTGATAGGGCCCTGTTCTTCTTGGCTCTAATTTGATGATTCAGCTCATAGGGCTCGTCAATTGAACAATGTAAATTGTTTAAAATTCTATTAGCTTCTATCATGCTCACCTAAAGGATACTTCGAATTAACCTGGGGCGTCAGGCAGCCCAATTTTGGGAACTGGAAAGTTTTCCCTATCTAAACCTACAGTGAAGAGGGAAGGCTTTGTGAAGGCACTTTCTCGCCACTACTACTCGTCTGAATAATGGTAATTTTTGCGTGGTCTCCTCTTCGAAATTATAGAAAATGCTTGAGCGACTCATATCAACTAGCCAAAAAGGTTTTTAAGCCTAGAATCACGCTTTAAAAACAACCTGATTAAAAATTAGCCCACACCAATTTATTAATGAATATGCTGCTCTATAAATTCGTAGTAGCTCAGATGGTTAGCGCTCGCTGTAAGTTTCACAGTACGCGAACAGCCAGTTCGATCCCGCCGGCACCAATGAAATTGTTAATTGCAATTTAAGGTGCTGATTTACGTGCTCGGCAGTGAAGGAAACTTCGTGAAAGGCACTTGTCGCCAAATCAAAAAAAAAAATATTTCGAAGACATGAAGTTCCTAACGCATTGAGGCTGCTTGGCGGACATCCTTGCCTAAAACCCTCCAAGTAGAAGGCCTGTAAAAACAGTGGGACGTATAAACAACTTTACTTTACTTTAACTTTATGCTGCTCTCAGGCATCTATTTGAAGCACCTATCCAGAGGCCTACCAACGCCTACTTCCTACCTCATCATCCTGTGATTAAGAACAAGGGCGAATCAACTTAGCTGCGGGTCGTGTTTGATGCGTCGGCTCACTTTACTTCCGGACTATCAGTTAATGATCTCCAAATGGTAGGGCCTACTATACAGGCTTCATTATTTAACATTGTTAAGATTGCGTCTTCATAAATTTATAATCTCAGGTGACGTAGAAGATGTTTCGACAAGTGGCGATGAGAGAGATCGTGATCTGCAGCTTATTTTGTGGCGAAACAATGAAAACGAGCCTCTCCCACTCTGCGTCTTAAAACAGTGCCCTATAGGTTTTCTTCAGCTACTTTTCTTACTACTATGTACATTTGGCAACTTGGCGAAGAATGTGCTGACCCTAAAATAAAATCTATTGTTCAGAATGACACCTACTGTGACGATATCCTAACGGGTGTGATTCACCACAAGAATTACGCTATATTCAACGCTCAGTGTCCGATAAATTAGCTAAAGGTTGTTTTCATTTAAGAAAATATAGGTCAAACCTACCCGATCATTTGCCAGATACTAATAGCTCTGAAAGGCAATATAATTATCAGCAATTCCTCTAGCACTCTAGGCATTGGTTGGTGTCCCTTCAGATGAACTACATTTTCCATTTCAATTACCTATAATATTATTGCCACTAAAAGATCTATTCTCTCCTGTATTAGTTAAATTTTGATCCTCTAGGACTATTGTCACTATATGTTATTAAACTTAAAATTATTTTACAAAGGTTATGGCTTCAAAAATTAGGATGGGATGAACCAGAGCCTAATGATATCTACAAATTTTGGAAATCTTTTTCTAATAATATTAATATATTTTCACAACTTAGAATACCTAGACTAACTCTTACTAATAATAATGTCCTAATTGAAATGCATTGTTTTTGTGATGCTTCCCAGCAAGCTTACGGAACTTTCATTTACCTAAGGTCTATTGATTCAAATGGATCGATTCAAGTTCACTTATTATGCGCTAAAGCACGTGTAGCCCCTTTGAAGGCCACTACAATACCAAGGCTCGAGCTATGCGCCTGTGTATGGGGTGCACAATTGAGCTCTGCTGTAACTAAAGCTCTACACCGTCCTATCAATCGTCATATATATTGGACTGATTCACGCGTAGTTCTGGGTTGGATTTATACAGCAGACCTCGCCACACGAGGTGTAGATTTAAAGGACATATCCTCTACGCAACCATCCTTATGGTGGCATGGACCGCCTTTTCTTCTAGAGCCAGAATCTTCGTGGCCTGCGATGACCACGCCCGATTTCTCAAATTTACCTGAACAAAAATAGAGCTCCGTTTTGGCGGCGGAGATTGTGCCTGCAGCACCATTTATCGATTTTACAAAATTTTCAAAATTTCATAAACTTCAAAGGCTTTATGCAACAGTCTTAAGATTCATACACAATTGTTCTAACCGAACTAAGGTAACTGGAACTCTCCAAGGTAACGAGCTTGAAAGCTCAACTAGATTACTTGCAAAATTTGCGCAAAAGCAATCTTTTCCTGACGAACTAGATCGTCTGCTAAACAATAAAAGCTTACCAGCAAAGGCAGCTTTAATTTCCCTTAATCCATTTATAGACTGAGTGAGAAAGATTGCTTAGAGTTGGAGGTCGTATACCTCACTCGAGCTACTCCTACGATAAAAGGCATCACATTCTACACAAGTCTGACCATCCACTAACCAAACTAATATTTTTAGCAGAGCATGAGCGTCTCTTACATGCTGGACCTCAGCAACTACTTGCGTCTCTTAGGGATCGCTACTGGCCTATTGGGGGCTGACGACAAGCTAGAAGGGTTGTACGCAATTGCTTTACTTGCCGAAGATTTGGGGGTCAAACTCTATCAAATATTATGGGAAATCTGCCGAATGATCGTGTAGAGACTAATTTTCCTTTTGCCACTGTTTCTACTGATTTTACTGGACCATTTTTAATTGCAGACCGCAAAGGTAGAGGATAGAAATCTCGAAATGCTATTTGTGTATTTTTATATGCTTCCGATACAAATGTATCCACCTTGAAGAGGTAAGTGAGTTGTCTAAGAACGCATTTATTCTAACATTAGAAAGGTTTATATCTTGCAGAGGGATTCCCAAAATAATCTATTGCGATAACGGTTACAAAATTACAACCGTTATGGTCGTAATTTTGTAACCGCTGCTAAGGAAATATCATATTTTTTTTACAGTCACAACGCGACTCTATTTGTGACTTTGCAACTCGTTACGGTATAGAGTACAAGTTCTCTCCCGTGTACGCTCCTCACTTTAATGGGTTAGCTGAGGCTGGGATAAAGTCGGCAAAATATCATGTTAAATGTGTCCTAGGCAATTCGCATCTAACTTTTGAGGAACTGTCGTCGTTGTTTGCACAAATTGTGGCTATCCTCAACAGCTGACCCCTTTTGCCCTCTCAGTCCGTCCCCTAACGACCTACAACCTCTCACCCCTGCTCACTTTTTAATCGGCAGGCCACTTACGTCGCTACCATCACCAGACTTCATGGACTGCAGTACTAATCGCCTCGACCGCTACCAGCGTCTGGAGCAGGCTAGACAACACTTCTGGCAGCGTTGGAACAAGGAATATGTTGCTGAGCTGCAGCAGTGCTCGAGAGATCTAGAGCTCAATGATCTCGTTTTAATAAAAGAGGACAACCTGCCCCCTTTATGCTGGCGCTTGGGCCGCATAGCCAAACTGTTTCCGGGCAACGATGGTATTCCTCGAGTCGCAGATATTTCTACATCCCAAGGTACAATAAGGGGAGCCCTTAATAAGATTTGTCTTCTACCTACTTCATCAGAAGAAACCTGTTAAAAGCTAAATAGAGCTTTCAACGGCCGGGAGGATGTCGACGCCAGATAATCGACAGTCGATCCTATTGCATTTATTATAAGGCGCTTAATATTATGTTTATTGTATAGAGCCATACATTATCGTACATTCAACCGATCACACTACAGAAATACTCACCACGCCATTCCCTACACCCAACACTCATATTTATGCTCACATTCCCATTTTATTTCCAATCAAACAAGGCACAAGCACAACACCATGAATAATATAATTGTAAATCTGTAAATTCAGACGAATAAAAATAATGGTAGAGCCATGCGGCAGCTTTTGATGTCACGGATGGGCCGGCTCGAAGCGGGGTGGTATCACGATCTCACAGAATACCAGCGTTAAGTAGAGTTTACCTCTGCGTTTCGTTTGTGAGTGCAGGTGGCCGGAGGCTAATTCCATAACGCTGTCCACTTCCATCTAGAGACGGCGAAACTGGCACTCTTTTTAACAGAGACTCAGGTGTCCTCTCCGTCTGATACTTCATACCTATCTTACCGGGGTACAAATTAGAACACTCCTTTGTGCCCCGGGCTGGAACTGCGTATATGTCAGAGGACATCGGTTTCGACGCCTCGGCTGTCTTGAAGGTACGGACCTGTCCATCCTATGGCTGCGCGTAGACAGCGATGAACATACCCGCGTCTACGGGTGTCTCTACAGGTCCCATAGCGGTAATGCCGAAACAGACCGACTCATCGACCACGTCCAAATGGCTACAGATTCCTTGTTGCAGCAGATGCCATCCGCAGAGATCGTGATCCTTGGCGATTTTAACGCCCACCACGCCGATGGCTCGGTTCACGTTTAACCGATCATGCGGGAGATCTGTTTATGACTTTGCTTTGGCATATGGTCTGACACAGCTGGTTACTTCGCCTACGCGGATTCCAGATGTGGAAGATCATGCACCTTCCCTGTTGGACCTTCTGCTGACCTCTCATCCGGACGATATCAGATATTCCGTCGACGCTAATTTAGGTGCCACTCACTAACGTCGCGGTTGAATTCTGCATGCTGCAATTTTTGCATCCTATCCTATCTTCCGATCTATAAGATCCTGCGTTGTTGCTGATTCTGTTGCTGATGTGGTACTTCAGGGTATGGAACTTTTTATTCCATCCTCTGTGGTGCCCATCGGAGGCAGATCCCAGCCATGGTTTGGTTGCTCCTGTAAAATAGCATTACGCTATAAGCAGGAGTGCTACCGGGCCTGGACTGAGGCTTCAACGTCTCGGGATGTAAGCACCAGCGCTCATAAAAAGAAGTATAATTCCGCCTCCAGGTCCTTCAAAAGAGTCATTGCCAAGGCAAGCTCTGAGCAAATCGGCAGAATTGGCGAGAATCTAGTTCACCTTCCTTCGGGAACCCGTGCATTCTGGTCTCTCGCTAAGGCTGTCCAAGGGAACTTCTGTCCATCTCTTCCATCTCTGCACAGAGAGGACGACTCACTGGCCCATGCCGCAAAGGAGAAAGCCGATCTGTTAGGCTCTCTCTTTGCATCCAACTCGACTCTAGATGACGGGGGGAACACTCCGCCGACCATCCCGCGGTGTGAGTGCTCCATGCTGGATGTGCGGTTTACGCAGCGCTCGCTTCGCAAAGCACTCCTCTCCCTGGACGTCAGCAAGTCGAGTGGGCTAATGGAGTCCCTCCCATTGTGTTGAAGACGTGTGCTCCGGAGTTGGCACCGGTTTTAACGCGTCTTTTCCGGTACTCCTACTCCCAAGGCGTAGTCCCGAATTCATGGAAGACAGCTTTGGTCCACCCGATCCCTAAAAAAGGCGACCGCTCAGACCCGTCCAACTACAGGCCTATCGCCATCACCTCCTTGTTTTCCAAACGAATGGAGTCTATTAGGAACTGCCAGCTCATGAGGTACCTTGAGGATCACCAGCTGATTAGTGACCGCCAATACGGTTTTCTTCGGGGTCGATCAGCTGGTGATCTTCTGGTCTGACTCATAGATGGGCGGAGGCAGTAGAGTCAAGTGGGAGGCATTGGCTGTTAGTTTGGACATAGCGAAGGACTTCGATTGGGTCTGGCACAAAGCGCTTCTTTCGAAGCTCCTTCCTGGGCTTCTCGAAATTGTGCAATTGGATCACCAGTTTCCTTGCTGATCGAGGATCAAGGTCGTAGTAGACGGTGCATGCTCTGATTACAAGCCTACTAACGCTGGTGTTCCACAAAGCCGTGCTATCACCAACGCTGTTTCTTTTGCATGTCAATGATATGTTGCAAATGGTAACATTCATTGCTATGCAGATGACTGATGCATATATAGCCGTGCCAACATTTCGGAACGTCGCCAGTACCGGAACAAACTTGTGTATGATGTCGAGTCTTTGCAAAACAAAGTCTCGGATTGGGGGTGACTAAATCTAGTCCAATTCAATCCCCAGAAGACACAAGTTTGCGCGTTTACCGGTATAAAGAACCCCTTTGTCGTATCTCCTCAATTATATAATATATTGAATAATAACTATGTTTTATTATATACATTTTTAAATATTGACCTTGTAATATTTCAAACATATAAATAAATCTATCTACGATGAATCGATCTACGATTTCTTTTTTTTGTTCATCGCGAACAGTTACTGTCTTTATATTTCATTATAATAATAATACTCGCGACATATTGACGTACCTATAAGGTATTTTTTTAATTTATTGTTGGGCAGATTGCAAAAGTATTCTCAACTCAAACGTATGTATATTTCTAAATAGCTCTGTCACAAAGGACCCTGATTTACGGGGACAAAGGCCTTCGTAGGGATCAGATGAATGCTTAAAAGGAAATATTATATACCGATTTAAATACAAGGGACAAACGACAATTATTAACAGAAATATGGGTCACAATATGTAGAAAGCACAGTTAAATATTACATACAGTTGACTTGTAATCATATGAATGTAATTAATCTGCTTTAACTCGAATATTCTTTTATATAATATTGTGACAATTGAGCGCACATTCCACATGATGGTAAGTGGATCCTATGGCGTATAGACATCTTCATCATACAATTATGAATCAAAATGCGTTGCCACCCCTGAGGACTAAGATGTAATGCCTCGTTTCCAGTAAAAATGGTCTTTTGTCGTGTTCTTATAACTTACGTGTGTAGCTTATCCTACATAATATTGTCGCGAAAAATTTATTCGTGATCACGTTCAGAACAGTTGTGTACCATGCAGCCAGTGAATATACTAGCTATGATCTATGAGTCTATGACCCATCTCGAATCCAAGAACAACTAAACAAGACTTAACATGCATGTTATTTTATTAATGTAAAGATTATAAATGAACAGAGAGTATCCGATGGTATTAGGATATTGTAGCCCATAGGCACCTGCATCTATTTACGATTAATCCTGGGGGGAGGGAGTGGCTAGTGTGTTTGGGTTAGCAAGACACTGATAAGCTCTAGATTTTAACGTCCTTTTGTGGCCTATCATATAACACACTTGAGTTATCGAAGTCTATATTCATTAATTACAGCCTATCAAAAATCCAATGCTGAACAGCCCTCCCGATTTTGAGATAGTTGTCATGCTTACCAGGCGGGCTGGCAATCGCAATTTTTTATCATATGTTATCAGGAAGATGCTGCTGCCCATCTCCTCTTTCAGTTTCCTTCTGTCACCTCTTACGCACCCACATGATAAAAAAATATTTTCATTTTCATTTTTCATTATAACATTATAATGTGTTTTAATTATAATCTTAATAAGATGACAAAAAGGATGATACCACTGAAGTTTCTTCTCCGATCAGGAGAACCTGAACCTGGAAAATTCCAAAACGGTAGTAGATTAAAAAATATGACACTTGACAAATGATATTTTAATTTCTTACTTCGAAGGAAAATATATATTTAATTTAATTTCATGAAGAGTCGAAATTCAAACGTGTCGTAAAATCTGAGGAAGAGCCTTCTGCTAAGTATAGAATAAGGGTGTCAAACGAGCTTGATTGTAATCGGATGCTATGCAATAGACATCTACATTTAACCTCAATTAAGATTAAAAATGCAAATGCGTTGTCACTCCCGACGAGCAAGATGGAATGGCTCGTTTTCAATAAAAAGGGTCGCCTGTTCTCTCCATTGACCATTCAAAACACAGCAGCATTAAGAGGTGTTAGATAGAACGTAGCCTTTCCCTAGTCGAACCGACCCATTTTTGCTACAAACTTATTAAATCTGCAGTGTGGCTCTACCACGTGGTTCACACAACCATACAATACGCAGAAACCTTATGGGATTATTTACGCTACTAATCTGTGAGAGCGCGATCCTTCCCCGGTCGAGCCGACTCATTCTTGCCGACTCCAAAATACGCTGCAGCAAAGGTCCACCGCGTAAATCATTGTAATGGAAAATCGAGGTCGGGTCTTAATTCTACCGAACGAGCTGAATTGATAAAGAGGTTGCTTAAATTGAGCTTGCTTGGCTGCAAAGATTAATGCCTTTTTTTCTGTATTTGAAATTAAATGAATATGATAAAAATGTATATTTTTATCATATTCGAGTTACATGTAAAAACTGATTTTATGAACGATTTCATGACGTAAATTGAAACAAATTTTAGTCATAAAGCGCCGGAGTAAAATTTTTACTCAGTCAGTTTTTTAGTGGAGTCTTCTTCGTTCTCTTCTTTTTTCGAGAAGTTAGTGCTGTTAATCTTTTGGCTTTCACAGTTTCTTTAAGACAAATAATAGAATAAAAAAAATAAAGATTCGACGTCCCAATGTGATAGTTAACCACAGCTACCTTCAGATTAAAACTATTCATTTTTGGTCAACCCGAATTCGATCCCCGCCGACACCAATGAAGTTATTAATTGCATTGGTGTTTTATTTCAATATCTTCGCGAATCATCCTTGTAAGGAATCGATGTTCTTCAGCGAGGATTTGTTGACTATAAAATCTGATGTAGTGACTAGGGTGATCTTGTACGTGTTCACAGACTGCAGACTTCCTGAGCGGCGATTCGAGGAATCGGTGATTATATAAGTTACATACGCGATAAAATCCGTAAAAACTTATTTTATTTAAATGTATTATGGTCGCGAAAACATTATAAATCATTATATTAAGGATGTTAAAAATTAATAGCTAAGATTCATAATAAAATAAAAATGATGTGTCTTACCTAGTTTGAAGAACTCCTCCCTCCATCTTAGCGAGAGTCTAGTGTTTGTGGTTTAAGATATTTATTTCTCAAAAAAAATAAAATGCTTACATGAGAAACTTAACTTAGCAAACACATTTATATCACATTATTACGTTAAAAATTTAAAACAATATAAGATGGAAACTACACTTTATAAACATTAAAGTTATTATTGATAAAAAGATCATACAAACAAATCAAACAACTAGATATACCCTAGGCGTATTGTGTAATGTGGTATTGTGTCTTATATCATAATATACACGATACTGCACAAAAGACGGTCTCCAAGTTACAAGAGCCGGGGTTCGAAGCTCTCCGTCATCCGCAGTACTCACCAGATCTTGCGCCTGCAGACTTCTACCTTTTCCAAAATTTAAGTAACATTTTGGCGGGAAAGAATTCAATTTCCGAGAGGCAGTATAAAATGCCTTTTAAGAATTTGTTGCCTTCCGTCCAGTTGATTTCTTCAAGATGGCAAATATACATTGATTGCATGGGTGATTACTTTGATTAATTACTTTTAATTGAGAAATAAAAAATATAGAAAAAAACTTAACTTATTTCATAAAAACGACAATTTCAAAGATAAAGATCTAATATTATTAGTATCATCGCATTACATTTTATTGTAATCTTTATTTTATCAATTTTAACATAAATGTCATAAAGACGAAACATATTTAGCGATTGCTCGTGAGTTCTTGACTGCAGCATAATGCTGAGTCGGATGCCAATTTGTTGCTGCATTAATGATGATGTAATATTAATACATGTGGTGTAATTTTTTATAATGTAGCCTCAAATGAAGATGTTTCTTTCTTCTTTCTTTCAATGATATGATGGACGGTGTTTTCTCAGGTTTCATTTTTTTCTGATTTCATTTTAATTTGGATTAATTTAAAAGTTTGGCTGGTATGGGATCTTAATATTAATTCATGTATATTATTATTATTATTATTTAAAAAAAATATTAATAATAACATTAAGTCATCTACATAAGTGTCCTTGTTTATACGTGTCAGTAATTGTACTTGTTTTTATAGTCAGTGAAGTACACATAGATATTTTTTTTCCTTACATTTCTTTTTATTATAAATTTGTTTTACCTCTAGCGACCCGCCTCGGCTTCGTCTGGGTAAAGTAAAGTAAAGTAAAGTTACAGCCTATATACGTCCCACTGCTGGGCACAGGCCTCCTCTCATTTCTGAGAGGGTTTTAGGGCAAGGAAATGTCCGCCGCGCTGCCCCAATGCGTGTTGGAACACATATCTTCGAAGTATTTTTTTAATTTCTCAGACATGCAGGTTTCCTCACGATGTTTTCCTTCACCGCCGAGCACGTGATAAATCAGCACTTAAAACTGCAATTAACAATTTCATTGGTGCCGGCGGGGATCGAACCCGGGTCGCGTACTGTGAAACTTACAGCGAGCGCTAACCATCTGAGCTATCACGGCTCTTCGTCTGGGTAGGATCTATTAATTTGTTGTGTTTGGATTAATCGTTACTTCCACACTAGGATTTTCTCCTGTGTCGTGGGGGCAGTTTACGTACATAAATTTCACAAGGACAAACATCCAGACCCGGAGCAATTATTTGTAGGCCATACAAATACTTGTTCCGTGCGGGATTCGAACCCGCGGCCCTTAATGCAGCAACTCATTGCTAAGACTGCGCCACGGAGCCTTCAATGTTAATGTGGCGTTATTTAGATTTAAGATAATCAAAGACAATTTATTTTATCAATATTTAACTTTTTTTTAAAAAACTTCAGGTTTTTGGATAAAATATGACCTAGATCCCTCCTGGCATTGCATGGCATTGCTCAAGTGTCGTGTATAGAGTTATTATTTTATTTTTTGCTACTTTGATTAAAAACTTCACACCATAGTCAGCCTTTATTAAAATGTAGTAGTTTCACCTACTATATTTTCTGACTGCCTCGTTGGTCTAGAGGTGTAATGATAAGCGCGACTGAACTGGCTGATAAGCCTATTATTATTACAATATTACAGACAGACACTTCAACTTCATTAATTTAAATATATATATCATATTTTATTATCCTTTATAATAATTTGACCATACATTAAAATCTACAATGAAATGTGAATGACACGCTATTTAGGCAACAATAGAGCTCGTGTAATTAGCCCTATATAAACCAGAAACTACACGTGAAGTGATCCGGATCAGGAATAGGATAAAAGGGTCGGGTCGTAGAGGATATGAAAACAATTTACGCTGATATACACATAGCTTATTTTATATTATACAAACTAATTGCCGTTCTCGTTAAAGCCTACCAAAGGTCCACCGATGAACATTGGCCTCCCACATACATTGCCTTGGCATTGCCGGGGTAGGACCACGCTCTCACAGAATACCAGCCTATAATAGCAGCTTAATGCTGCTGTATTTCGTATGGTGAATGTTGAAATCTGGAGACCCTTTTTACTGGAAACGAGGCATTCCATCTTAGTCCTCAGGAGTGACAACGCAATCTGCATTTTCATTCTTAACCGAGGATACATGTAGATGTCTATAGGTCATAGCATCCACTTGCCATCAGGTGGAATATGTGTTCGTTTGTCACCCTTATTCTATAAAAAAAACACCTAAATATAATACTTTATACCTGTTACGTAGCATACGCAATTTTTTAATAATACGTAATACACACATTTTAAGCATAGTTTCATACGAATAATATATTATTAAATAAATAAATATATTTACAATATATTTATTTATTTAATAAGTAATACGAAGTAATATTTTAATAAAATTTTAGATAGAGTACATCCTTTTCTATAAGAAGACTAAAAAATAATATTAAACTTATCAAAAATACAACTACAATAGAAATATTAAAAGAATATTTTAATACATTAATCAATCTATAAAAAAGTTTTCTGTGCATATTATATACTATTTAAATAATAGAAGCATAATATTAGAACTAGACAGAGATCGCTAGGAGCACCGGCGGTTTTCTTAATTAGAGCCTCGAGGACTTACTCACACATTTAATTCAAACAGATGTAGAAAATGTTGAATATTTTAATTTGGCTAATCTTTGCTTAATGCCATCCGTTTACATATTATATTATATTTCTTTTATTTTTTTAAAGTTACCCCCACACTAGAATTTTCTTCTGTATCATGCGGGTAGCTTACATACATAAATTTGACAAGAATAAACATCCAGATTCGGAACAATTATTTATAGACTATACAAATACTTGTCATGTCCATGTGGGATACGAATTCGTGGTCCTAGCACTGCAACTCATTGCCAAGCCACTGCGCATATTCTTTTGCATATTCTTATGTGTGTATGTATGTTTATTGTGTGTGTATATGTGATAGCTTGGTAGGCGTTTTGTTATTTTTGAAAAAGTTAATAGAAGTCTTAATCCGTCTCAGAAATGGGGGAAGGCCTGTGCCCAGTAGTCCCTTGAAGTCGGTACAATCCACCTAATGGTAAGTGGCTACTGAAGTTTATAGTCACCTGTCAAGAGAGCGTCAGGGTGAAATATCGCCAACTTAAGGACTTAGAGCTGCTACTGAGAAATTCTCGACTCGGGATTTAAATCCCAAGACGTTATGATCAGCAGTCACGCTATCGGCCAGTAGACAAACGAGGCAGTGAAAGTGTTATAACTGTAGTGTATTAAGTATTATACTGACCTTCTGTCTCCTCTGCAGACAACCACGATATTAGAGTGGATTCTCTTACGCCTCTTGTACTCGTGATGGCGATCTCGGGACAAGATGGGCTGGAGCATCTTCCTAATAAAACAGGAAATAAAACCTGCGTTGCCAACTTACTTTCCATGAGTGGTAATTATCGCGTTGCCAACTCGCTTTGCAAGAGTGGCAACTATCGCGTTGCCAACTCAGTTTCCAAAAGTGGCAACTATCGCGTTTCCATCTCGCATTCCAAGAGTGGCAACTATTGCAAACATTCCCTCTATGAGGCATCTGTGGGACAAGCCTATGTTCAGAACGAATGATGAATGAATTGTAGTAGCATCAGTTGAGATTAGAACTTATAACTCAACACAATTATTGAAATTAATATCAAATAATTGAGAATATAAAATATATTAAATTTAATATAATAGCAGCGAAAGAATCCCCAACACCATATTGTCATCACAGTATTCTATTGCTTCTGCAACAAAGGGAAATAAAACAGGAGATGAACAACAGTAACATCCTAATAAACATCTTTAAGTAATAAAAACTATATAATATAATATAAACACTCACGCCTGTCACCCAGAGGAGTAGGCAGAGACTACGGACTTCGATTTGGC
Organism: Parnassius orleans; assembly: GCA_029286625.1. NCBI lineage: Eukaryota > Metazoa > Arthropoda > Insecta > Lepidoptera > Papilionidae > Parnassius > Parnassius orleans. Next base: position 31,537 of record JAGSMP010002505.1, on the reverse strand, counting down.
ACGAACCTGACACACTTCTCTTGCCTCCTTTACATCCATATATCTACCCATACACGCTCGTCGGTTGGAGCTCTAATCTGGCCCATTTTCAATATATCGCCATTTGGTCGATAAACCTTCGTCTAGGGCGTCCTTCCCGACTCTTCCGTTCACTGCAACATAAATTTGTTTGTCACTCTTTCCTCGTTCATTCTTTCTACATGACAAAACCACCGAAGCATTCCTTTTTCAATCCTGGTCAAACGTCCTCTTACAAACCACATTTTCTCTTATCACACTATTTCTCACCCTGTCATTCAGATTCAGCCCTAGCACTCCTCAATGACCGCATTTCTACAGCATTTATTCTACTCTCATGCTTCTTCTGCCAGACCCAACTTTCACTACCATACATTAAAGTAGGGACTTACACAGTATTAGATTGCCAAACGTGCCTTTTTGCATTCTGACTCTTCATATTAGCGTGTAGAGCCCCATTACTCTATTTCCTGCGTTCACTCGTCGTTCTATATCCTTATCATATCTACCATCCTGCTAAAATAAACATCCAAATATACAAACTCATCCACTTGCTCAATCAACTCCTTCTATTCTTATTTCATAACGTTTTACTTTCTTCTCTAACATCACTTTCGTCTGCGTTTCACTTCCATACCTTAGTGAACTCATAAACACCTTTCATACTTTGAAAGCGTGTTTATAGTGAAGTCGTCTGAATTAAGTGAAATAGAAATTCCGAAAGAGTGGAGGTAGGAGGCAGTAATAGATGATAATTAACAATGAAGCATGAAGCAGGTAAGGCAGACGGATATGATAGGTATCACTCAAAATGCTAAGGGCTGGAGGGGTGGTGGCAGGCCTGCTGTATCTTGTTTAATTTATAAAGGAAAAGTCCCAACATATAAGGAAAGGGTCGCAGCAGGACTGTAAAACCTACCGTGGCATTGCTTGGCATTGTGGGTAAAACTGTAGCTAAGGTGTTAATTGAAAGAGTTATGGAAGAAACTGATGGAAAATTTGGAATGTGCAAGCTGGATTTAGAATGGGGATGGGGTGTACGGATCAAGTCTTTTCCATGCATGATTGCGGAGAAGTTTTGTGACCAAAACCAGAAGTTTTTGTGCGTTTGTGGACTTGGAAAGGCTTACATGACAGAGTGGACAGGAATGTGTTATGGCAAACACTGAACTCATTTGGGTTGAGCGATGGTTTGATACAGGCATTAAGGTCTCGTTATAGGGCTCCAGTGCTTGTGTCAGGATCAACGGGTATACTCGGACTGGTTTGGCATCCAAAATGGTGTCAGACAGGGCTGTGTAACTTCCCGTGGCTTTTAACCTATTTATGGACAGTTGTTTGTTTGATTGAAGAATATGGGTTGAGATGGGTGAGTTAACCGTCAATGCCTTTTGTACGCCGATGATCAGTCATATTGCATCGTCGGCGGCCGAATTGCAAATGATGGTTACTTTAATGAACTGGTCATTAAAAGAAAATTGAAAGTGAACGCAAGTAATAAAACTGTGGTTGCCAAACCGCACTGCTTAAGAACAACACAACTATCCAATATATCCAGGCTACATACAGGCTTTATACAGGCTGCTTCTCAGTAAACTCGCTCCATTGCTGACCTCATCTTTCAAGGAGGTCAAGAGTGAGACATTTCTAATTTAAAAAAAAATACCTCCAATAAGGCAATATATGGGGAGCTTGCTTGCTTCTACAAATTTATTGTTTATCTTGCTTTGTATACACAATGAAACGGTAAGTTTGATTGCACACCGGAATAGCAGATAAGGTTTCTGATTTGTGTCTGATTCGAATGCTTTGACAACACGAGCGAGGCTTGATTGCAGAATTTCATTAGTTAAAATAACAATAAACTACCTATACAATAGTAGGAATTGTAATTGTAATAATAATATTTTGTCAAACTGATAATTATATCTTTATATATAAAAATCAATTGCTGTCCGTTAGTCTCGCTAAAACTCGAAACTGGCTTGACCGATTCTGATGAAAATTTTTGTGTGTTTGAGTGCGTCCCTGGATGATATAGTTTTACAATTGGACCCGTTAGGTGAAGCTGTTGCCGAGGTCCAGAATGACCCGTGTGAAGCCGGGGCGGATCGCTAGTTATTAATAATCATTGCTCGTTTGTCACCTTTATTCTATAAAAAAAAGTACTAGCTGGCCAGGCAGACGTTGATCTGCTCTTTCCGACCCTTCGTCTTTAAAAAAATCATTAATTACGCAATAAAAATATTGACGATCACTTATCGGTATAAAAACTATCTCTCAATTTGAAGCAAGCATTAACAAAATTTCATTAAAATCGGTAGAGAGGTTTCGGAGATTAGCGTGAACGAACATCGCGGTACGGGATTTTATATATTATGATATACACTTGGATAATAGGAGACATTATATTTTTACTATATTTTTTTTGCGAAAAGTGTATTGCGGTAGCCCGTCTGGCTACACTGAATGTATGTGGAACAATGAATGATAAGATGGATGTAGTATGCGATATGATGTATGATAGAGGAAAAGATGTGTTTATGTGTAAATGAGACGAAAGGAAGGATGCCACTACACATGGCATGTATACCGCCTACTGGTCTGGTATAGACGAGACCGAGCAGGCAGCCAGGAGTCAGTATCATCCTTTAGAAAGAATGGGTCATTATGTGAAAAGTATGAATGTGTAAGCCCGGACTGCTATGGATACGAATGAAAGTGGGCTTAAAGAAGTTGTTTGTTCTAGGGTCTACATACAGACATATCTAAGCTCACTTATATCCGAGAGATTTTGGGAGAGATAAAATGAGATGGTGCTAATGAAATGTAAGAGTAATGAAAATATTGTTATATTAGGATTTTAATGGAAGGGTCATGAAGAGACTTGGTTATGAAAATATTAGGAACGATTGGTGAAAGTATAAATAGAATCTTTTGTGACGAACACTTTCTTTCGTCCTAAGAAGATTCACATGTATGCATGAAAAGAAATGGTGATAGAAGCATGATAGATTTCATAATTGTGGATGAAATAATGAGGAGCGCAGTGCAAGATACAAGGGTTTAACAAGGAGTTCAACGTAGGGACGGATCACTACTTAATCTTATGCCGAATTAATGGTCTATTCAGATGTTGGCGGCATCGGACATCTGTGTCTACCTGTTTGGTGGGTGCAGCTACCGAAGTATTTGTGTAACTAAGAGAACGAATGAAAATAACACTTTATGGTGGGATGATGAAGGTACGAATGAAGTTGAAACAAAAGAGTAGCTAGATTTACTAACAAGGCTAACCATTCTAGCGGTATGAATTATGAAAGAAAAAAAAAGGCAGTCTTTGACATCTAAATAAGAGAATATAAGAAGTATTTGAAAGGAAAAAGCAAGAAAGAAAGGATGAGAATGATAAAAAAATATCGGTTAACTTCCAGGCAAATATTAAAATGTTCTGGAAACTCGTAAAAACTGCCATGGGACATTAAAAACAGCCTAGAATGAATGATATACGAAACCAGAATGGCTGTATTCTGAATGACGAAGTTTCGAGTTTAAGGAGAAGGAAGAAATACTTTGAAAGCGTGTATATAAGTGATGAGACGTTTGAATTAAATGCAATAAAAATTCCGAAAGAAGAGGAAAGAGATAAAGAGATAAGTATAGATGAATCAATGAAAGCAATGAAAAGTATGAAATCAGGTAAGGCAGCCAGATATGATAGAGTATCACTCGAAATGCTAAGGGCTGGAGAGAGAGTGGTGGCAGACCTGTTGTACACCTTGTTTAATTTATGTTGGAAACTTAAGCTGGTACCGGGAGACAGGTGCAAAGCCGTGTTAGGCCCAATATATAAGGGAAAATGATCGCAGCAGGACTGTAAAAACTACCGTTGTATCAGCCTTCTTAACATTGTGGGAAAACTTTATAGTAAGATACTAATTGAAAGAGTTATTAAAGATACTGACGGAAAAATTTGGGATGTGCAAGCTGGATTTAGAAAGGGAATGGGATTTACGGATCAGGTCTTTCCGATAAAAACCAAAAGATGTTTTGTGCGTTCGTGGACTTGGAAAAGGCATATGACAAAGTGGACAAGGATATGTTATGGCAAACACTGAATTCGTTTAGTCAACCCAAATTGTTGACCGCTGGGTTAATACAGGCATTGAAGTCTCTGTTTAGGGATTCTAGTGCTTGTGTCAGGATCACCAGGGCCTACTTGGACTGGTTTGGCATCCATAAAGGTGTCAGACAGGGCTGTATGGCTTCCCCGTGCCTGATCAGCCTATTTATGGACAGTTGTTTGGAAAATTTGAAAGTTGAAGAATGCGGGTTAAGAATGGGTGAGTTAACCGTCAAATGACTTTTGTACGTCGATGATCAAGTCATACTTGCGTCGACGGCGGCCGAGTATCAAGTGATAGTTTCATTAATGAACAGTTCATCAAAAGAAAGGGGAATGAAAGTGAAAGCAAGTAAGACGAAAGTTATGATTTTTGAAAGAGAAGAAAGTAAAACGATATGTGAATTAAGAATAGGAGGGGAATTGGTCGAGCAAGTAGATGAATTTGTGTATTTGGGATGTGTATTTAGCAGGAATGTTAGATATGATAAGGATATAGAACGACGAGTGAACGCAGGAAATAGAGTAAAGGGAGCTCTACACTATATTGTGGAAAATCAGATTGTGTCCAAAAAGGCGCGTATGGCAATTCACAATGCTGTGTTAGTCCCTACTTTAATATATGGTAGTGAAAGTTGAGTGTGGCAGAAGAAGCACGAGAGTAGAATAAAGGCTGTAGAAATGCGGTCATTAAGGTGTGTGTTAGGGCTGAATCTGAATGACAGGGTGAGAAATTGTGTGATAAACGAAGAGTGTGGTTTGCAAGATGATGTTGTGACCAGGATTAAGAAAGGAATGCTTCGGTGGTTTGGTGTGTAGAAAGAATGAATGAGAAAAGGTGACAAGCAAATTTATGTTGCAGAGGTGAACGGCAGAGTCGGGAAGGGACATAGGCGAAAGTTTATCGACCAAATTGGCGATATATTGAAAATGGGCCAAATTAAGAGTATCTTTAACCGACGAGCGTGTATTCGTAGGTATATGGATGTGGAGAAGGCGAAAGAGGTGTGTCAGGATCGTGCCAAATGGAAGTCAATAGTCTCTGCCTACCTCTCCTCTGGGTGACAGGCGTGAGTGTTTATATTATGTATTTGTATATTTTTTTAATACAAGTAAGACTACAAAATGTGCACATAGGGTACCTTATTTCAAAACAACCCCATATCGTCCCGTAAGTGGCGTAAGAGGCGACAAAGGGTACAAACCAGGAAACGGGCAGCATTCTTCACGTATTTCGCCTCGTGTAGAGGCGAAACACGTTTCTTATTATCGTCGGTGTTGTGTTTTTCCTTATGTAGTGGTGGTGGGAGTAGTGGTGCTGGGATAAGTGGTAACGGGGATAGTGCATGCAATTAAGGGTGGGCGGGAGGTGCTCTTCAATCTAGGTAAGACATATAATTTTATTGGAACGAAGTTATTTATCGGACGGTACGAATTTGGCGGATGGGGCTAGGCGTGCAAAAGGGTAAGATTTTTCCATCACGACCCTCTTTCTATAGTGCGAGAGAGTTGGAATAATATCCATCTCCCTCGCACTTTTTCTTATATTCCCATGAAAGAAATATTATTTTATTTTAAATGACACTTCATTTTAATAGACGCTAGTAATTCATTTATTTGTATTTGTTAATCAATAATGTAATACGTTTATCAATAATAATATACTACGAAAGGAACTTCGTTCCAAACGAGTGTTCTATGACACTCACGCATTTTTTTTATTGAGCGGATGTTGGTAAAGTATATTTTTCCAACTTTAGTTTTTACATTTTACTCTGGTGTTTTGTGCGATTCACAACAATTTGTCTTATTGTACAAAGCGTCTGGGATAAAAACACTTTAACCTCTCGTAATATTTGAAATATTTAAACTTGTGCATTTCTATTCCTAACATGTATTGCATGCCTTAAGCGCGAAGCGCGTAGGTGTGTTCTACTAGCGCCTAAAAATTAAAATTCCAACGTTTTGTCGCATGATATCGTATCTAACAATCATATTGTTTATACAAATGATACAAAAAGCACATTGTTAGATAGATAAATGATTGTTGAACTTATTAATTTTTCTTTCAAATCGATTAATTGCTATTTTAGTGTTTATGTTACACGATAACTTTTGAAAGTATCAATTTTCTCTCTTCACCTATCATGTGGGAAGCCATGAAATGTAAATGGCAGTTTAGTTTTGGTTTGTTTAGCTATAATTTATTATTTTCGGCTGAATAATCCCGAAATTTTCGGTGTTTTGAGCAGCATTGTAATAATTTATTTTACTAAATACACTTTGCCTCACTCCGTCACTCCGGGCTCGACCGCCGTCGTGAGTGGATACTGTATCGCTTATTCGCAGCGAAAAACATCGCTGTAGAAATACGAAATATTCGAAAGACCAAATTTGATACATACTTGACAAGGTAAGATATTATTATTTTTATAATCACAGATTTTTATTACAATATTTTGTTTCGCTAAAAGTAAGTAGGGTTTATATATAAATATATTAAATATTTATATTAAATCGGTCTTGGACTTTATGGAATGACTACTGGAACTCCTCGACGAGTAGAAATAGGTGTGCTGAGTTTGGGCTAGTTTTGATTTAATTCCTTTTGTACCTATCATTAGTCGCCAACATATTCATGGAGGACTTTGAAGACAAAGCCCTTCTTACTACAAAAATCAAATCCAAATCTTCTGGCTATAAATCCAAGATTCTACTAGAGTTAAGTAGACGACAATTTCACAATTTTACCATCTGACAAAGTAAATTCAGATTTAGACCACAGACAAGGTTAGCTACATCTTAAAGCAAGATCCATTATAAGCTACTACAAGCCGCCGAAGTAGATTAGGCAATTTTTACCATCCGCCAATTTATTTATTTATTTTATTTAAATATTTATTTGCATGAAACATGGCAGTACAGATAAAGTTCTTACATTAGTAAATGAGCATCCATGTTTAATCGATCTATCGATAAGCAAATATTTTGTCATCGTCATGCAATCGAATTACATAATGAAAATCAATTAAATAAATATAAATTACAATAAAATTAATACATGTCATAAAAATACAGATTGTCAGCATTTGAAAATAAAATGTCAAGAACCATAAATAAATTAAGCAATGCTAGTCAATTTTTAATCTAATTATACATTCTAAGTCTATGATTTTAATACATACGGAACAATGTCAAAAATCATAACTACCCACAAGGTTAAACTTATATCACTTATGGAGAAACAACAAGATACAACAACAAATTATAAAATTTTAAAATATATATTACTGATTATTCATTTAAACACTTAGTTATTCTTTTAAGGTGTCCAACACGGCAAAATTTTGTAAATTCATTAATATCATAAAAAATTGTCAATAAGAATTTTAAATATTATTTTCTTGAAAACAGTGAAAGGAAGACCGAACTGAGGAATTTTTTGTTCAAAGTAAAATCTTTCAATAAATCACAGGTTGTACAAACTACTTACACAATTTATTTCAGAAACAGATTGGAAGCAATCACCTAATTCCCAGAGGTTATTGTCAACCATCATTTATATTATAATAACCCTTTTTATACAGTTTATGTTTAATAAAATATTTAATCTTGATAATAGAGAGACCTTGTATATTTTCGGGGACTTTGTTGTAATATCGTATGCATTGCACCATGAATGAAGTAATGACTCTGTGGAGTCGAGAATCTGGTATCACTAGCAATAGAAGACATTTCCTCTAGAGAACAACGCTAAGGGTGCCAAAATTGAAGATGAAGTTTTTAATGTTACTTTTAATCGACGACGACAGTATAATGGCGGTGCAATAATATCCACTACCACGTACCCACGTCCCGTAAGTGTCGTAAGAGGCGACAGAGAGAAAGATACCAGGAAATGAGCAGCGGCATCTCCGTAATAACAACTAAAAAATAAAAAACTTCGGTTACCAACCCGCCTGATAAGCGTAGCAACTATGGTAAATATGCCCCATACGGGGCAATCTACTAGGAAGGCATATGTTTAGCACTTTTGTGGTTGCAACAACTTTGGTAAGATTAAACTATGACGACAGTCTAGTTGTTATCTTGAGCTAGTAATATTCCTTAGTCTTATTTGTAGTCAAACGACACTTCGTTTTCCCTTTACCGAGCCGTTTTACCGAGCATGAAAACACTTTTTTAAACAAAATACTGGATAAACAACATAAAAACCACTTAGTTGTTTCATCTTAACCTTAAATGTAATAAAATGGATCGTTACGCAGGACGAAACGTTGCTTGAAAAAAGTGAAAAATTACCAGGCCGTAAGTGCAATTGCTGGTCATGATGTTCCGGGTTCAAATCTCGGGTCGGGACAAAATCATCTACTAGGCTTTTCTGTCATTAAATTCTCGGTATCAGCCCGGAATCAGGGAGTTAGCAGTGTTTTACCCACGTGCCTCGGAAAGCACACTAAGTCATTGGTCTTGAGTACACCTGATTTCTCCCCAATCGTGTCGCATATTGCCGTCCTATCGTATTATGAGAGTGAACGAATAGAGAGTGTACCTGTGCTTGTGCACACACTCGTGCACTGTCCTACACAGATGGGTAAACTCTGTGAAGACTGGCCGCCGTGATTGAAATTCTTTCTGGAAGACATTATTCTTAAAATCGCTAGAGACAAAACACAATCAGGAAGGCAATTTATGCATCATTACATAAACAATTATTCTAATCGAGACACATCAATATCATTACTGTATTGATCGCACGAGACAAGGACTACGACGCCAATTTGTTCTCGATAGCATTTCATTTTGTGTTAGTTTTACGTTTGTTTAAGAAATAAATCCACGTGGCTTATTGATCGTATTAATTATGAGACAGTAGCCGGTTTTATGTACCAATTCCAGTCTGAAAGAATATTGGCGTAAAAACTGAATTTTTTGTAAATTTTGCGTTCTCGTAGTAGCGTCACGGCCAAATGTGTCGCTGTGCCATTGAAACGCCGTTTCAACTTCTTATTGAGGATAGATATGAAACATTTTAATAATTTTTGTTGTTACATTTACAGGTTTTTCGTATTTGATTCAATAAGCTTGCTCATATCTATCGTGCAGTGGCGGTGTAAGAATATCAACGAACCCATATCATCCCATGGGTGTCGTAAGAGGTGACGGAGGGAAACAAACAGGAGATGGGCAGCAGCAGGCTCTACCACGTGTAAAAGTGTAGACTGTATGCTCGTTTGTTTCCACTACTTCTATAAAAAAAGAAACAAAAAAATATAAATTTAATTTCAGAAAACCAACCCTAGCTTATTCTCTCTGTTGCCTCGTAAAATGCATGCGTGTTTTCTTTTACCGGTCGTAATAACTCATTCCTAACAGCCGGTGCTGCTTGTAGGTAGACATCGTAAAGTTTAACGACGGACTAGGAACGCAGTACAGCGAGGATATTAGCTAAAGTATCAACAAAAAAGATGAATAGTCTAACTTTTGTCGAGTATTTTAAAATTTTATCGAAACATCTACAAAATACTGAGTTTTTTTAAATCGCTGTTAAAACTAAAAAAAATTTTGGTAAATCCAAATGTGCATGACTTAAGCACTCATGTTATAATACGTAATTTTTTTAAAGGAGTTTAAATACACACTAGTTTTCACTAATAACCTTATTACTATACTTCCAATTTTCCGATAATTTTATGTCAAACGTGAACATAAAAAAGTTTGGAAAATCCAAAAGTGCACAACTCATAATGCTCATATGATCGTGAAAAAATATTTAAAAAAAATTGTAAATTAAATAAGTTTAATTTAACGCGATAAAATCCGTAAAATTAGTTTTATTTAATGTTATACCAAAAATTTATGTAAGGCAATATACCCCTCCCCCATGAGCAACTATAAAAATAAACGGCCCCCAATCCCCCGTAGGATTTATCGTCCAAAAGTCTCTCGTTAACAAAGTTGTAAAGATTGGAAGCATGTCGATGAGGGTTGCGTACTTTCTACTCAGAATCACAAGAGAGAACGGTGACCTAAAAGCAGGGAAATTTGGAATAGGCCAACGGAATCAAAGGAGCCAGCTGCTCGCCGACTTTATGGAGAAAGAGGGACTCTTTATGATGAACTCTTTTTTACAAAAGCGGCTCCACAGAAAGTGGGCCTGTTAGAGCCGACGGTTCGACAAAAAATGAGCTTCACTTCATTATGAAGACCAGACGACAACTGCTTAGTGATGTTTCAGTGATCGTGAGGGTGAAAACTGGCAGCGATCACCGAATGGTGAGAGGCACACTCAACCTAAACTTTAAGTTGGAGAGGTCACGTCTTATGAAGTCAAAGCATCGTCCCCCTCATGATCTTTTGTGCCCCGAAAACTTTCGTCTTGAGTTACAAAGTCGTTTTTAGTGCCAGAAGAAGACTGCTAGAAGATTGCAATGAAGTGGACAATATAAATGACAAGCTTGTGGAAACCCATGCGGTCGGAGCTAAGTTCTGTAAGACCCGTCGTAGAAGAACAAAAAACTCTCCGATCAAACTCTCAATCTCATGGCTGTTAGACGGGAGATAAAGCTGCAGTCTTCAGCAAATTTGACAGCATACAGGTAACTGAACAGACAGGTCTCCAAATGCATGCGGCGGGACTTATGCAACTTCAATACAGCTCGTATTGAACAAGCGATCGAGTGGACCCAGGGCTCCAAAGTCCTTGCCAGAGATTTGTCTGCCAGAAAGTGCCACCTGTCGAAGCTGAAGACCGAATGTAGCAGCATCGTTTCCGGGACACCTGAGATTTTGAGTGAGATTATAAGGTTCTATGGGCAGCTATACACGTCATCGTTGGAGCCATACGTAAGAGTGAGTAACGATCCAGGAGCAAGTTTTATCCGACTCTATTCCTATGATAACCTTAAGATAATGAGCGAGATTAGAATGGCCCTCCAGCACCTTAAAAACAGTAAGTCCCCGGGCGAAGATGTAATTACAGCGGAGCTTCTGAAAGCGAGTGGAAAACTGGTACTTGAAGTCCTTCAGAAGCTCTTTTATTCCGCCTTTCATGGTTGCACTACTCCGGAGGCGTGGAGCAGAAGGGCGGTGGTCTTGTTCTTCAAAAAAGGCGACAACGCTTTATTGAAGAACTACTGACCGCTTTCTCTTCTGAGCCGCGTCGACGTGCTGTTTTCGAGAGTTATTACGAATCGTCTCGCACGCAGACTCGACGACTTCCAGCCTCCCGAACAAGCCGTATTCCGTAAAGGCTTTAGCACCATACACCACATACATACACTTCGGCAAATTGTACACAAGACCGAAGAGTACAATCTGCCGCTTTGCCTTGCGTATGGACTATGAGAAAGCCTTTGATTCCGTCGAAATTTGGGTGGTACTGTGTCCAAGTGCTGAAGTGTTTGTACAGTAGGGCTATGATTGCTATCCGAGAACAGAGCCCGAGCATGAAAAATATCCAACTGCAGACATTTGTAAGACAGGGTGACGTAATATCGCCGAAACTCTTCACCGCTGCATTGGAAAAAGTTTTCAAGCCACTGGACTGGAAAGTATACGGTATTAACGTCAATGACGAGTACATCACTCACCTTCGATTTACCGACGATAGAGTCCTTACGGCAGAATTACTGGAGGACCTAAGCACTATATAACACACTCAATGACCTGAATAGTGTCTTCCAACGGATAGATGGCAAGGTGTTCTGCCCGGGGAGCGGCCAACGCTGAATACCTTGCCCGGCGGGAGATCTCCCCTTTTCCTTCCACCCGCCACAGTGGTGACTAACCGACGTGATATGAACACGCAACCAACAACCTTCGGAAAACTACAACTTCAATCCTTCGTCATTATCCTCAAGAACCCCTACCATTCACTCCCAAGAATCGTCTTCTGCAGTCTTCAGCTCCTGCGAGCCAATCCAACTTGTCTTCATTTCGACTCACCGCAGATTTATAAGGCAGACTTCTGCCACTTGCTCCGGTACATCGTTCTCACCGGCATCACTTGTCAGTGCGTAGTATGGCATGCATTATACACCGGCATATCGTTCGCACCGGCGTCACTTGCCCTTACGCACACAGCATGCATTCCCCACCGGCACTAAGGACACACCGGCAATCGGACTGCACTAACGACCTCCGGTCTGAGCAGGAGGGTGATGTGGCGGCGCTGTCGTCGCGCCACAAGCGAAATACATCGAAGCCTAAATCGCGCTATCAAAGTTCCGAATTAAAACAGTATATACAATAGCTCCGAACTACCACTCGGAGCGTTGGCCGCTCCCCGGGCAGAACACCTTGCCCGGCGGGAGATCTCCCCTTTTCCTTCCACCCGCCACAGATCTTAAGATGAACATAAGGAAAAAGTCATGAGTAACGTAGTGTTACTACACCTATGCCGATAGTTGTTGGGAGCACTATGCTCGAATTTCTTGACTAGTACGTTTACCTGGGACAAATAGTCCGACTATGTAAGTACAACTTCGACCGAGAGTTCAATCGACGGATTCAGCTCGTCATATCTTCTCATCAGGCATACCTAAAAACCTCGAAATTAGATTTTACAACCAGTACGTGTTGCCAGTGATGACCTATGGATCTGAAACGTGGTTCTTCACTGCTGGCCGTATGAAGAAGCTCAAGTCGCTCAGCTAGATATGGAGAGGGCAATTCTCAGGGTTTCTCTGCATGATAGACTTAAAAACGAAGATATCCGCAGTATAACCAGAGTAAACGACATAGCCCAATGGATTAGTAAGCTGAATTGGCTGGCATTGACAACGGATGGGCAAGAAAGGTTCTAGAATGGCAGCCTCATACCGGCAGGCGAAGTGTAGGACGTCCCCCTACTACATGATGGAGTGATGACCTGGTAAGATATGCAAACTGGGAAGTCAATGGATGCAGGTGGCTCGGGACAGTGCTTTGTGGCGTTCCTTAGGGGAAGCCTATGTTCAGCTTGGACTTGTGAGGGGCTGTTACGATCATGATGAATGTAATACAATTTAATTATGAAATAGCCTCCTTACATCCATATATCTACGCATACACGCTCGTCGGTTTAGGGTACTCTAATCTGGCCCATTTTCAATATATCGCCAATTTGGTCGATAAACCTTCGTCTAGGCGTCCTTTCCGGACTCTTCCGTTCACTTCTGCAACATAAATTTGCTTTGTCACTCTTTCCTCGTTCATTCTTTCTACATGAACAAATCACCGAAGCATTCCTTTCTTAATCCTGGTCACAACGTCATCTTGCAAACCACACTTTTATCTTATCACACTATTTCTCACCCTGTCATTCAGATTCAGCCCTAGCATACTCCTTAATGACCGCATTTTTACAGCATTTATTCTAATTTCATGCTTCTTCTGCCAGACCCAACATTCACTACCATACATTAAAGTAGGGAATAACACAGCATTATGAATTGCCATACGTGCCTTTTTTGACACATTCAAATGACATATTTCCTGCGTTAACTCGTCGTTCTATATCCTTATCATATCTACCATCCCTGCTAAATAAAAATCCCAAATATACAAACTCATCCACTTGCTCAATCATCTCCCCTTCTATTCTTAATTCACATAACGTTTTACTTACTTCTCTTTCAAAAACCATCACTTTCGTCTTATTTGCGTTCTCTTTCATACCCCTTTCTTTTAATGACCAGTTCAATAAAGTAACCATCATTTGCAACTCGGCCGCCGACGATGAAAATATGACTTGATCATTGGCGTACAAAAGGCATTTGACGGTTAACTCACCCATTCTCAACCCACATTCTTCAACTTTCAAAGTTTGCAAACAACTGTCCATAAATAGGATAAACAGCCACGGGGAAGCTACACAGACTTGTCTGACACCTTTTTTAATGCCAAACCAGTCCGAGTAGACCCCGTTGATCCTGACACAAGCACTGGAGTCCCTATAAAGAGGCCTTAATGCCTGTATCAAACCAGCGCTCAAACCAAATGAGTTAAGTGTTTGCCATAACACATTCCTGTCCACTCTATCATAAGCCTTTTCCAAGTTCATGAACGCACAAAAACCTTTCTGGTTTATGGCCAAAACTTCTCCATAATCATGCGCATGGAAAAAAATTGATCCGTACGCCCCATCCCCTTTCTAAATCCAGCTTGCACATCACAAATTTTTCCATCAGTTTCTTCCATAACTCTTTCAATTGACACCTTAGAATACAGTTTACCCACAATGCTAAGCAAGCTAATACAGCGGTAGTTTTTACAAACCTGCTGTGACCCTTTTCCTTTATATATTGGGACTATAACGGCTTTGCACCAGTCTTCCGGTACCCTTCAGTACCCAACATAAATTAAACAAGGTGTACAGCAGGCCTGCCACCACTCCCTCTCCAGCCCTTAGCATTTCGAGTAATACTCTATCATATCCGGCTGCCTTACCTGCTTTCATGCTTTTCATTGCTTTCAATATTACATCTACACTTATCTCTATACCTCTCTCCACTTCTTTCGGAATTTCTATTTCACTTAATTCAGACGACTCTTCACTCATAAACACGCTTTCAATGTATTCCTTCCATCTCCTTAAATTAGAAACTTCATCATTCAGCATACAGCCATTCTCCTCTCGTATAGCATTCATTCTAGGCTGTATTTAATTTCCCCTGGCAGTTCTTAAGAGTTTCCAGAACATTTTAATATTTGCCTGGAAGTTATCAGATATCCTTCTATCATTCTTAACCGTTCTTTCTTGATTTTTTCTTTTAACAACTTCTTTTACTGTCTTATTTATACGTCTAAAGTCTGCCTTTTTTCTTTCAATCTGATCAATCATACCGCTAGAATTACCAGCTTTGGTTGCTAGTAAATCTAGCCATGCTCTCTTCTTTGCTTCAACTTATATCCGTACCTCATCATCCTACCACAACGTATTATTTTTCCCTTCATTCATTCTCTTAATTACACCACATACTTCGATGGCTGCATCCACCAAACCTTTCTTGACATTATACCACACAGTCTCCAAGTCTAAATCATTCATACACAATTCATCCATACCACTTATATTTTCTTTCAGTCTACATTTGAGTTTTTCACACCTTCATCTTGTAACCTCTCTGTTCTTATACGCTGTAACGCAGTGGTAGACACAGATGTCCGATACCGCCAACGCTTGAATAGACCATTAATTCGGCATAAGACCAAGTAATGATCCGTCCTACGTTGGACCCCGGTAAACCTGTATCTACCGCTCCTCATTATTTCATCTATTATGAAATCTATCATGCATCTATCATCACCTCTTTTCAATGTATACATGAATCCTCTTATGGCGAAAGAAAGTGTTCGTCACAAAAATATTCTTTCACATACGGTGAGGAAGTCTTCACCATTCTCATTTATACATTCATCGCCTAATATTCCTAATATCCTTTCACAACCAGACCTCATCACCCCAACCCTTCCATTAAAATCTCCTAACATAATAATATTTTTATTTACCTTACATTTCATCAACACCATCCTTACCATGTCATAATAAAATGAAACTAATAAAAATACACCTAAGACAATAAAAAATCTAAAAATAAAATCGAGACAGCACACCGTCAGTGAACCGAAGTCTGTAGAGGATTATTTAAACACATTTTTTTGCATCAATAGGAAATTCCTGTACAAATTTAAAAAAACATATAAATATTGACAAACAATACTTGTCCCATGAAACTTATGAGGTACATACACTTATACTGAATTTAAAAAATAAAAAAAGCTTTAGGGTTGACGGAATCCCACCTATGTTAATAAAGAATTGTGGACCTGAATTAACTATACCGTACACGTACTTAATAAATCAGTCGTTCACTGAGTGTTATTTCCCAGATGCATTAAAAATATCTTTAGTAAAACCTGTCCATAAAAAGGGCGATCCCAACAATTATCGTCCTATTGCGCTATTGCCCACATCAGCAAAAATATTTGAAAGTGGAATGGTCAAAAAAATTTATTATTTTTATGAGAAATATAACATATTTCACGATAGCCAAAATGGTTTTCGAAAAAACCGATCTACTATTTTGGCTATATACAAATATATACAAAAAGCACTTGACATAATTAATAGTAAAAAATATGCTGTAGGCCTACTCCTAGACATGAGTAAGGCATATGATAGAGTAAGTTACAAAATACTTTTAGATAAACTTTATGCTACTGGAATCCGGAATTGCTCATAATTGGTTCAAATCGTATTTGGAAAATCGATCACAAATTGTTGAAATCCAGAATACAAACTTCAAAACAGGAGAAATCCAAAAAGTCAAATCAGACAAAATCCCGATTATAGGATCGATTCCTCAAGGTAGTGTCTTAGGTTGTATTCTGTTTCTGATATATATAAACAACCTCCCACAACAATTACAAGAAGAATGTATTATTTTTGCAGACGATGTGTCTATCTTGCTTTCATCTACAGACAATTGTGAATTAAACGAAAAATTGAATACATCACTCACTAAAATACACGACTGGTTAGAATTACATAATTTAGAACTAAACTTTAACAAAACTAAATTAATCCTGTTTAAAACTTATCAAAAACGACCTCTACAAATAAACTTTAACTATAAAAACTTTACGATCGATACGGTCAACTCTACAACACTACTCGGTATTGAAATAGACACAAATCTAAATTGGAAACCCCACATTCAAAAATTAACGAGTAAATTGTCCTCATTTATATTTGCATTCATACATTTGAAAAAAATGTATCAGAATCTTGACAAATATAGAAAAAACGGACTCATGCAGACCACATTTTAGAAAACTTGGTATACTCACACTTACATCTATTTACATTATTGAATGTTGTAAGTTCGTTAGAAAACATCCACATCTATATGATCCTGTAAACACTGTCAAAAGAAATAATCGAACTCAAAACAAATTGAATATTCAATTCTCAAAATTGAAATTATTTACAACAGGTCCCCATACGATGGTAATTAAAATATATAATAATGTTCCAAATAACCTCAAAAATATAGACAACACTAAGTCTTTTATAAAAAAATTAAAGTCATTCTTAACTGATAAAAGTTATTATAATTTAAGTGAATTTTTTATAGATGCGAATAAATAGTAAATGTATGTGTAATAATTATAAAAAAAAAATATGTTAGACTAGTAAATGATAAGAAATAAGTTAGTTGGTATTTAGTATGCAGTAGTTAATATTTAGTATTATAAAAAAAACTACCCTCTTATAAATTGCTATGCCCCTACGGGGTGTCACTTGATGTATGATGTATTTCTTGTGGCATGCAAATTATATAAATAAATAAATAAATACCATGTCTCAAAACTGCTCTCGGATATAAGTGGGCTTAGACATATCTGGGGCGTACACCCCTAGCACAAACGACTTCTTTAAGCCCACTTGTATTTGTATCCATAGCAGCCTTGGGCTTACACATTCATACTCTTTCACACATTGACCCATTCTTTCTGAAAGGTTGACACCGACTCCCTGGCATGCCCGCTCGGTCTCGTCTACACCAGACCATTAAGCGGTATACATGCCATGTGCAGTGGCATCCTTTCCCTTTTGTTTCGTCTCATATACATATAACACATCTATTCCTCTATCATTCATCATTTCGCATACTTCATCATTCACAACATTCAGCGTAGCCAGACGGGCCTCCGCAATCCACTTTTCGCCCCTCCGGGAGACAGAACGTGACGGTTGGCGAACCTCGTCGCCGGTGTCAGGTGGACTTAAATTTTATGAAAAAAATAACTGCTGCTTTTTATTTAGTAGCTTACTTTTTTATAAAATAAGGTTAACAAGTGAGCACACAGCCCACCTTGATTAAGAATCAAAATGCATATGCGTTGTCACCCTTGAGGGCTAAGATTAATTGTCTCGTTTCCGGTAAAAAGGGTATCCGGTTCTCTACACTCGCCAAACGAAAAACATTAGCATTGTGCTACTATTTTACGCTGGCATTTTGTGAGATCGTGGCCCTTCCCCAGTCGAGTCGACCCATTCGTGGTACATTCATAAATTAGCTGCAGCATGACACTACCACTTATAGACTTTTTGTTTTTTGAGATAATTTAAATATTTATTTCATCATCATCTTCATCATTACAGCCTTCACAAGTCCACTGCTGAACATAGGCCTCCCAAGGAATGCCACAAAGCACGGTCCTGAGCCACCTGCATCCATCGACTTCTTGCATGTCTTACCAGGTCGTCACTCCATCTAGTGGGGACGCCCTACACTAAATCCGCCGGTACGAGGCCGCCACTCGAGAACATTTTTTCCCCATCGGTTGTCGGTTCTTCGAGCTATATGGCCGGCCCATTGCCACTTCAGCTTACTAATCCGTTGGGCTATGTCGGTCACTCTGATTCTACTGCGGATATCCTCATTTCTAATTTTATCACGCAGTGAGACTCCGAGCATAGCCCTCTCCATAGCTCGCTGAGCGACCTTGAGCTTCCTCATCCGGCCAGCAGTGAAGGACCACGTCTCAGTTCCGTTGGTCATCACTGGCAACACGCACTGGTTGTACAGCCTCGTTATCAAGTTTTGAGGTATACCTGACGAGAAGATGTGCCGTCTTGCAATGCAGCGGTGAAGAGTTTCGGGATATTACGTCACCCTGTCTTACACCTCTCTGCAGTTGGATAGGTTTCGTACTCTGGTTCTGTACTCGGATAGCCATCGTAGCCCTACTGTACTAGCACTTCAGCACTTCGATATACCGATAGTCAACCTGGCACCGCTGAAGGGACTGCAGCACCGCAAATTTCGACGGAATCAAAGTTTCTCATAGTCCACATACGCCAGACATAATGGCAAATTGTACTCCTCGGACTTCTGTACAATTTGTCGAAGGGGTATGTGTGGTCTATGGTGCTAAAACCTTTCGAAACCGGCTTGTTCGGGAGGCTGGAAGTCGTCGAGTCTGCGTGCGAGACGATTCGTAATGACTCTCGAAAACAGCACGTAGACGCGGCTCAGAGGAAATCGGTCTGTAGTTCTTCAAGAGAGCATTGTCGCCTTTCTTGAAGAACAAGACCACCGCTCTGCTCCACGCCTCCGAGTGGTGTGCCACCATGGAGGGCGGAATTAAAGAGCTTCTGAAGGACTTCAAGTACCGGTTTTCCACCCGCTTTCAGAAGCTCCGCTGTAATTCCATCTCGCCTGGGGCCTTGCCCTTTTTAGGTGCTGGAGCCATTCTAATCTCGCTCAGACTGACGTCCGGGATATCATCGGAATAGTGTCGGATAAGACTCGCTCTTGGATCGTTACTCACACTTGCGTGTGGCTCCAACGATGATGTGTACAGCTGCCCATAGAACCTCTCAATCTCACTCAAAATCTCTGGTGTCCCGAAACGACGCTGCCACCTCGATCTTCAGCTTCGACAGTTGGCTCTTTCTGGCGACAGATCTCTAGCAAAGACTTTGGAGCCCTGATTCCGCTCGATCGCTTCTTCAATACGAGCAGTATTAAAGTTGCAGTAAGTCCCGCCGCAGGCATTTGAGATCTGTCTGTTCAGTTGCCTGTATTCTGTTAAATCTACTGAAGACTGCAGCTTCATATCCCGTCTAACAGCCATGAGATTAGAGTGTGATCGGAGAGTTTTGTGTTCTTCTGCGGCGGGTCTTGCAAAACTTAGCTCCGACCACATGGACAGTATCCACGAGCTTGTCATTCATATCGTCCACTGCATTGCAATCTTCTAGGCACTGAAAACGGTTTCGCTCGAGCTGAAAGGTTTCGGGACTTTGGATTAGACACGAGGGGACGGAGCATTGACTTCATTAGACGTGACCTCTCCAACTTAACGTTTAGGTTCAGTGTGCTCTCACCATTCGGTGATCGCTGCCGATTTTCAACCTCGCGATCACTGAGACATCACTGAACAGTTGTCGCTTGGTCGTCATAATGAAGTCAATCTCATTTTTGTCGAACCGTCGGGGCTCGACCAGGTCCACTTCCTGTGGGGCCGCTTCTGGAAGAGAGTTCATCATAAAGAGTCCTCTTTTTCATGAAGTCGGCCAGCTGCTGGCCTGGGTTCCGTTCCCTATTCCAAATTTCCTACTTTCAGCTCACCGTACTCTCTTGTGCTAGTTTTGCGTTAAGTCTCCCATTAACACCGTGTAGTGGGTTTTGGAGAATGCATGGCTCTGAGATATCCTCACATTTCCTCCACCTCCTTATCGGGGTGTGCCGAGGTTGGTGCGTAAACCTGTATGACAGCGAATACCGTTTGGTGATTCTGAGTATAAGGTACGCAACCTCGTCGACACACTCCCAATCTTTACAACGTTGTTAACGAGAGACTTGTGGACGATAAATCAACACCTCCATGGGACATGGTCACCCTCCCGGTGATAGAACAAGTTGCCGGATTCGAGGATTACCGTGTCCTCCCCTCTCTTCGGACCTCGGATAATCCTATAATATTCCAGCGCAACTTATCTATCTCTTCTTCAGCTCTAGGATCTTCTCGTCAGTCCTCAGGGTGCGTGTGTTATAAGTTGCCAGGTCGAGTCGTTGGCAACCGACCTCCACCGGAATTCTTAGCACCCCTGCCCCGCCGTTACCATGGTCGCCACCGTAGCCAGGAATAGCGGGGCCGCCAGCTGAGGGCCGTCTCTTCGTTACTATCATGGGGTATATTGCCATAGTTACCACGCTTGGCGAGCGGGTTGGCAACCGCAGTTTTTATTGTTGTTTTGCTGTTATCAGAAGATGCTGCTGCCCATCCTCTGCCTCAGTTTCCCTCTGTCCCTCTTACGACACCCACGGGAAGATATGGGGTAGTAGTATTCTTACCCGCCACTACAGGGGATATTTATTTGACGACTATATTTTTAAGTAAGTACACCGATATCTCAAAAACGGCTAAACCGATTTAAAAGGCTCTTTTCTTTGACAGACTATACTTCACGTGTGGCCTTCTTCAAATGTGAAGACAAAATTCTACTCCTAATGGTAGCAAGATAGCGTGAAGTATTTCAATAGAATAGTTTCAGTAGAACCAAAATGCAGATGCGTTGTCACCCTTGAGGGCTAAGATGATATGCGTAATTTCCAGTAATAATGGCCTCCGGTTCTTTACACTCACCGTACGAAACACAGGAGCATTAAACTGCTATTTGTCGCTGGTTTTCTATGAGAGCGTGGTCCTACCCCGGCCGAACTACCATGTTATATCTATAGCATGGCTTTACCAAATGTAACTAATGTTATTATTAGTTAACTAATAGTGTAGTTTTCTATGCACTATGTTTCAGCAACGAATTCAGAAGCTATTATGTGAAAATTATTTGATCATTTTTGTTTTTATAGTCGGCTATTAAATATAATTTTTAAATTACATCAAACGTATAATTTTGGCAAGTGTTTTCCTACGCAGAAAATCAACTCACGGGGCCCCAATCACATAAACTAGGTTCACATTGCAGGTGATAGCTTAGCTTACAAATAGTTAATATCGTCGTTTGAGGTTAACTAAGTCCTTTGTAAGGTTTTTCTTAAGCTACTCGTACAAAGCAAGGGCGGGTCACTGGTTTTAAAATAAAATAATACTCGTAAATATCATAACTGATGCATTAATTGCAAAACAATTATCTCAAGTGGCAGCCTCGTACCGGTAAGCGAAAAAATAAATAAAGATAAACATCCATATACCTACGTTTACACGCTCCTCAGTTAAAGGTACTCTTAATTTGGCTCATTTTCAATATATCGCCAATTTGGTCGATAAACTTTCGCCTAGGGCGTCCCTTCCCGACTCTGCTGTTCACCTCTGCAACATAAATTTGCTTTGTCACTCTTTTCTCATTCATTCTTTCTACATGACCAAACCACCGAAGCATTACTTTCTTAATCCTGGTCACAACATCATCTTGCAAACCACACTTTACTCTTATCACACAATTTCTTACCCTGTCATTCAGATTCAGCCCTAACATACTCCTTAATAACTGCATTTCTACTGCATTTATTCTACTCTCGTGCTTCTTCTGCCACACCCAACTTTCACTACCATTCATTAAAGTAGGGACTAACACAGCATTGTGAATTGCCATAGTGCCTTTTTTGGACACATTCTGGCATTCCACAATAGAGTGTGGAGCCCCATTCACACTATTTCCTGCGTTTACTCGTCGTTCTATATCCATATCATATTTACCATCCCTGTTAAATACACATCCCAAATACACAAACTCATCTACTTGCTTGACCAATTCCCCTTCTATTCTTATTTCACATATCGTTTTATTTTCATCTCTTTCAAAAACCATAAGCTTCGTCTTACTTGTTCTTTCATTCCCTTTTCTTTAATGACCTGTTCATTAATGTAACCATCATTTGCAACTCGGCCGCCGACGACGCGAGTATGACTTGGTCATCGGCGTACAAAAGGCATTTGACGGTTAACTCACCCATTCTTAACCCTCATTCTTCAACTTTCAAATTTCCCAAACAACTGTCCATAACTAGGTTAACAGCCGCGGGGAAGCCACAAAGCTCTGTCTGACACATTTATAGATGCCAAACCAGTTCGAGTAAGCCCCGCTGATTCTAACACAAGCACTGCAGTCCCTACACAGAGACTTCAATATCAACCCAGCGCTCAAGCCAAATGAGTTCATTGTTTGCCATAACACATCCCTGTCCACTCTTTCATAACCCTTTTTCAAGTCACAAAACACAAACACACACAAAATACTTTTTGGTATTTTGCCAAAAACTTCTCCGCGATCATACGCATAGAAAAGGCCTGGTCCGTACACTTCATTACCTTTCCAAATCCCGCTTGCGCATCCCAATTTTTTTCCATCATTTTCTTTCATAACTCTCTCAATTAGTACCTTAGCATACAGTTTTCCCACAATGCTAAGAAAGCTGATACCACGGCAGTTTTTACAGTCCTGCTGCGATTCTTTTTCCCTTATATATTGGGGCTATCACGACTTTGCACCAGTCTCCCGGTACCCGCCTAAGTTCCCAACCTAAATTAAACAAGGTGTACAGCAGGTCTGCCACCACTCCTCTCCATCCTTTAGCATTTCAGATACTCTATCATATCCGGCTTACCTGCTTTCATACTTTTCATTGCTTTCATTATTTCATCTTTAATTATGACTCTATCTATCAGTTCTTTTGAGTTTACAGAATATTTTAATATTTGCCTGGAAATTATCCGATATTTTCTTATCATTCGTATCCGTTCTTTCTTGCTTTTTACTTTTGAATTACTTCTTTTACTCTCTTATTTAGATGTCTAAAGACCGCATTTTTCTTTCATTATCATCATTTATACTTAGAAATTAATAGGCATGGTTGATATTAATCTAGCCATGCTTTCTTCTGCTGCAACTTCCATACGTACCTCATCATCCCACCATAATGTGTTATTTTTCCTTTCATTCGCTCTCTTTCTTACACCACTTACTTCGGTAGCTGAATCCACCAAATCTTTCTTGACATTATACTACACAGTCTCCGGCTAAATCATTCATACACAATTCATCCATACCCCTTATATTTTCTCTCAGTCTACATTTGAACTTTTATTTCACATCTTCATCTTGTAACCTCTCGGTTCTTATACGCTGTAACGCAGTGGTAGACGCAGATATCCGATGCCGCCAACGTCTGAATAGACCATTTATTCGGCATAAGACCAAGTAATGATCCGTCCCTACGTTGAACCCCTGGTAAACCCTTGTATCTACCACTGCACTCCTCATTCTTTCCCATGTATACATGTGAATCTTCTTATGACGAAAGAAAGTGCTCCTCACAAAAATATTCTTTTCCACACATACGGTGAGGAGTCTTTTACCATTCTCATTTATACTTTCATCACCAAACGTTTCCAATATCCTTTCATAACTAAGCCTTTTCACCCCAACCCTTCCATTAAAATTTCCTAATATTAAAATATTTTCTTTACCCTTGCACCATCCTTACCATCTCCCAAAACTGCTCTCGGATATAATTGGGCTTAGACATGTCTGAGGCGTAGACCCCTAGAAGAAACAACTTCTTTAAGCACACTTTCATTCGTATCCATAGCAGTTTCGGGCTTTAACATTCATACTCTTTCACACAATGACCCATTCTTTCTGAAAGAATGATAACGATTCCCTGGCTTGCCCGCTCGGTCTCGTCTACACCAGACCAGTACGCGGTATACATGCCATGTGTAGTGGCATCCTTTCCCTTCCGTTTCGTCTCATTTACACATAACACAACTATTCCTCTATCATACATCATATTGTGTACTTCATCCATCTTATCATTCATTGCTCTACATACATCCAGTGCAGCCAGACGGGCTTCCGCAATCCACTTTTCCCCTCTCCGTGGACAGAACGTGACGGGTGGCGAACTTCATCGCCGGTTTTCCTCCCGAAGATTCTTCGCACTCCTTGGGGGTGACCTTTAGTTCAACATTGGACTTGTGAAAGACAGTGATGATGATGATGATCCTCTTAAGTAAAGTAGTTGTATGGTATGTTTTCCCAATAAGTATTTATACACCATTTTAATGATAATATTTTCAGTATAGTTATCTCCCTTACAATCGCACACACTATCTCTTACTTACATTAATATAGATAATAGTAAACGTATTTTTTGTTCAACTACGTAGAGCACGGTGAAAGTTTTTTAAACTTGCTTGACAAAGTCGTGAAACTGACAAGGAGACTAAGACGGGAAGGACAAAAGGCAGTCCTCTCGTAAAGTTGGATCGTATTTAAGGTTCAGATGTTGTTGCTTCAGATTTTTTAAATATATAGTCCTATTTCGTTTAAGGAACAAGTAATTCCTGCGACTACCTTTTGTTAAGAACCAAACATTTATTACATCAGTGTTCTTTATTTAAAAAATCAAAAGCAATTTTAAATGTAAATATATAAGTTAACACGAATTATACTAGAGGAAAGAAATATTTCATAAATTGAAACACTTCATATTTTACATTAGTTTTGTATGTACATTACACTTTTTATAGAATAGGGTGACAAACATCCAGACCCGGAACGATTATTGTGAGCCATACAGATACTTGTTCCGTGGATTCGAACCCGCGGACCCTTAGAGCGCTGCAATTCATTGCTAAGCCACTGCGCCACGGATTCGTCAAAATTCTATTTCATAGTTAATGTATATTATTGCTCATATTACCTTTATATAACTATATCGCAATTCAGATGTTTTGTCACTCTGAGAAATAAAATTGAATGCCACATTTTCATAGAAAGGATTGCAGCTTATCGCCACGCACTATGAAACACACAGAATTGTACTCTTATTATGTGTCTACTCTGTGAATGCGTAGAAATATGTGTGTGAATCTGTGAAAATTAATGTTATTCTTGCCGGGGTAAAGATTACATTATATTTATATGTATATTATTTGACTAGCAATCCAGCCCGGCTTCACCTCTCTGGTATTCATTATTGTTTTTTATTTTCAAAAATATCTCAACGTAATTCAGATAAAATACAGCCTAGATTACTTCTGCAATTGCTCTCTATATGTTTGTGCGATTTCATTACGATCGGTACAGCCATTTCAAGAGCCTGGAAGATAGACATACAAAAGAAATGGTTATTTATGTCTTAATGGATGCAAATAACCGTCTTAGGTCAATAAAAGACAGTTATTCCGATAACAAAGACAGTCATTTGTTTATATTTATATGTATAGATATGTATACAAATGCTGTGTGGTATAAATGTTTGTAGTGTTAGAAGGAAATGAAACTCTGTACTGATATATATATGGGTTGCCATTTTCGATATATTTAAGCGTGACAAATTAAGCGCCATAATTTTACAGCTAATTACATTAATTTGTTAATGAAACCACGTTCAGTAAACATGTGTACGTAGCATTATAAACGTTGGCAATACTCCCCACCGTCGCGTCGCCACTTCCGACACCGCTTTTCAAACCGATCGTGTTACAGCCTCAAATTGCGGTCACTTTTATTGCACTGGTTCAGCACATTTCCAAGAGCTTCTAATTTTTATTTTAAAAATCTGTTTGCGGTTATGTAAAGAACCTAAAATTAATATTATTGGAGGTTAAAACTTATAGACTAATAAAACAAAAAATGTGTATTTTATCTGTCGTTAATTTAACGTAGTGATTATACCTCTTTGTTCCTTTCTTTAAATTATTTTAAAAATTCTTGGCCATGTTTTCAATTATTGTTTACTAATTTTAGTTACGACAAATAAAGTAACATTATTGCCACTCTACTGAATTTCTCAAAGGTTCCACATCATTGTATTTAATTGTTTCTTTTTCTGTTTTATTAAACTTGCAAAGTCCACTGCAGGATGAGGGCCTCTCACTTTGTAGATACATTTTCCTTAATTCAGACGTTTGGCATCTTTCCGGGCTACAGAGAATTTCTTGACAGTACAATCCAATACCAGAATCTGGCCTGGGACCTGATTATCAGCAAACGCGTTTAAACCACTAAACCAATGAAGTAGTCGAAATAGTTGGTCAGTATAATCGATTACGCTCATTGCGTCGGATGTAGTTTTTCCACCTTGGATTACAGTGGTGATGCCTTAGACATGCGTTTATTAGTGGTGTTCCTCTCTAAATAACTGGCAGTGTCTGTCTAATATTGCCTACGAGTAAAACATATATCCTCTTAAGAATCAAAATGCAAATACGTTGTGCATGGTTGGAAATCGGGATATGTGGCGCGGTACACTTGTACTCTATTACTTACTCGTATGATTAGGCAGTTTGCGTCGAATAAAACATTACATCAATCTGACAATATCAGTGACACTATGTTAAGTTGCGGCTGAGGTGGCCCTTGAGCCACCCTCACGCCGCGTATATTATAATGATATAAAATATAATATTGGAACAATTGAACTTTTTAATTTTAAAAATTATCGAAGGAGTAAGTTTATATATTATCGTATGAATAATAATGTTTGAATCATACGATTGTCATAATTATGAGAAGCAACATTCGAAATTCAAATTTCTAACCACACGTTTGTAACCGCGCCTATGGGGGGTTCGACTACCTCGACAGTCCACACACGGTGCGTACCTGCCGGATGATGGTTTTGCCTCACGTTGGTCACGACGAAGAGGCGAACCTTGCCTTTTGTTGCTGCATCTTGTGTGCAGCCTCGACAGAGAACCTTGGGACTTAAGGTCCTTCAGGATGTCTTCGCTGGAGAGGCCCGAATGGACCCTATGACGTCTTCAACCTTTCCCGGAGAGCGTGCGCATGGTAGGACATACGCTGGCTGTGTGTGCTTGGTAAGGCGACGAAAGTCATCTATCGACCTGGATGATTTAATGGCTTCACTGAGGTTGGTGGCTTGTTCATATTTAATACCTGCGTTGTAGCAGGTTTTGGAAAGACGGTAATTGCGCTTGTCTCTGAGGAAAGACAGCGGGACTTCTGTTTTAGGAGGGTGGAGGCAGCGAGATGCTGGCTTGAAGGAGGGGATGTCAAGTGACACACCAGAATTGTACTTATTTTTTTTTATTTTTTATAGAATAAGGGTAAACGAGCACACAGTCCACCTGATGGTAAGTGGTCTGTGGTTCATAGACATCTACATCTATCTTCGTTTGCGAATTTAAATGCAGATGCGTTGTCAGCCGTAAGAACTAAGATAGAATGCCTCTTTTCCAGTAAAAGGGTCTCCGGTTCTCTACACTCACCATATGAAACACAGCAGCATTAAGCTGCTATTTTACTCTGGCCTGTGAGAGCGTGGTCCTTCCCCGGTCGAGCTAACCATTCTGTGCTACAACTATATTATTAATATAACTGCAGCATGGCTTACCACGGTTAAATTTATTATGGCTATCAGAATGCGTATAAATGTGTGTGAATCTGTGAAATTAATATTATTCTTGCCTGAGGAAAGATTACATTATTTTAATATGTATATTATTTAGACTAGCAATCCAGCCCGGCTTCACCTCTTTGGTATCCATTAGTGTTTTTTCGTATTTTCAAAAATATCTCAACGTAATTCGGATACAGCCTAGATTACTTCTGCAATTGTTTCTATATGTTTAGTGATTTCATTATGATCGGTACAGCCATTTCAAAAGTAGCCTGGAAAGATAGACGTACAAAAGAAATGGTTATTTATGTCTTATGGATGCAAATAACCGTCTTAGGTCAATAAAAGACAGTTATTCCGATAACAAAGACGGTCATTTGTTTATATTTATGTATAGATATGTATACAAATGCTGTGTAGTATCAATGTTTGTAGAGTTAGAAGGAAATTAAACTCTGTACTGTTATTATATATATGGGTTGCCATTTTCGATATATTTAGCGTGACAAATTAAGCGCCATAATTTTCCAGCTAATTAAATTAATTTGTTAATGAAACCACGTTCAGTAAACATGTACGTAGCATTATAAACGTTGGCAATACTCCCCACCGTCGCGTCGCCACTTCTGACACCACTTACTTCAAACCCGATCGTGTTACAGCCTCAAATTGCGGTCACTTTTATTGCACTGGTGTAGCACATTTCCAAGAGCTTCTAATTTTAATTTAAATCTGTTTTATGGTTGTCAAAGAACCTAAAATTAATATTATTGAGGTTAAAACTT
The DNA here is from genome assembly GCA_029286625.1 of Parnassius orleans. Taxonomy (NCBI): domain Eukaryota; kingdom Metazoa; phylum Arthropoda; class Insecta; order Lepidoptera; family Papilionidae; genus Parnassius; species Parnassius orleans. The sequence continues at coordinate 2,723 of JAGSMP010002505.1, read as the reverse complement.
ATATGAGTGCAGCGCCGGGGACTGCGGAGGCGGGTGCAGCAGGGGCTGCTGACGGGGAGCGATTTAAGGCGCGTCGGGCGCGCGGACTTCACTATTGTGAAGGGGTTTTGTTCGTTACTAACCCATCGGAATCCGAGGAGCAGCTGCTGGACGAAGAGTCGGTTTTAGTGGCGGTCCTCTTCCGGGATGACGACGTTATAGATGTGGGAGTCCGAGAACCCATGAGTCGGAGTCGTGGGACGCGTGAGAGTCGGTCTGCAGGGCAGCCAAAGGGGCCGTCGGGCAGGTCGTGCAGGGGCCGGAGGGTACATGCCTGAGGGCAAGAGCAGGAGAACGATGTTTGGGACGAATAAGGTGAGGACGGCCCTGGGACGGTGGCGTTTAGGTAGAAATGTTTGGGGACGACGTTCAATTCTGAGACAGTAAGGTGGGTGATCGTTATTCTCAAAGAACAAGGTCTTGTTCTGAAATGAACAAGTTGACGTTCCAAGAAACAGGAATACAAACAAAACAAGCAAAATAAAACAGAAACAATTAATAAATAACAATACCAAAAAAAATTGGCCTCCCTGTCAGCCGGCAGGGGGCAAGAACGATAAGAAAGACAAGCGAACTCACCGACGGCGACAGCTCTGCACAACGTGAGCAGGAGAGCGGAGGCACGAGAGCGAGAGGGCACTCAGCGCATGGGACGAGCGGTTAACTCACACAACCGCACGGGGCGCTGGCGCAAACGGAATGAATGCCTCCTTTATTTGCGCGGCGGGGTCTCTCCGATGTTATGTTCCCACGCGGCGTCGCAGGCATGACGTGACATGCGGGTGGTGGTGTGCGGGCGTAACAGGGTATGAGAGGGCTACGGGCGGTGCCCTTCGACGTCCGTAACACCGTCGTTGAAGAACAAAACCTCCGATCAAACTCTCAATCTCATGGCTGTTAGATGGGAGATAAAGCTGCAGTCTTCAGCAGATTTGACAGCATACAGGCAACTGAACAGACAGATCTCCAAATGCATGCGGTTGGACTTATGCAACTCAATACAGCTGTATTTAACAAGGATCGAGGGAGCCAGGGCTCCAAAGTCCTTGCCAGAGATCTGTCTGACAGAAAGTGCCACCTGTCGAAGCTGAAGACCGAACGTAGCAGCATCGTTTCGGACACCTCAGATTTTGAGTGAGATTTAAGGTTCTATGGGCAGCTATACACGTCATCGTTGGAGCCACACATAAGAGTGAGTAACGATACAGGAGCAAGTTTTATCCGACACTATTCCTATGATACCCCGGACGTCAGTCTGAGCAAGATTAGAATGGTTCTCCAGCACCATGAAAACAGAAAGTCCCTGGGCGAAGATGGAATTACAGCGGACCTTCTAAAACGAGGAAAACTGGTACTTGAAGTCCTTCAGAAGCTATTTTATTCCGCTTTCCATGGTTGCACTACTCCGGAGGCGTGAGCAGAAGTCTTGCTCTTCTGAGCTGCGTCGACGTGCTGTTTTCAAGAATCATTACGAATCGTCTCGCACGCAAACTCGACGACTTCCAGCCTCCCGAATAAGCCGTATTCCAAAGGTTTAGCACCATAGACCACATACACTTCGGAAAATTGTACACAAGACCGAAGAGTACAATCTGCCGCTTTGTCTTGCGTCTGACCATGACAAAGTCTTTGATTCCGTCTAAATTTGGATGGTATTGTGTCGCAGTGCTGAAGTGTTTGTACAGTAGGACTATGATTGCTATCTCAGCACAGAGCCTGAGTACGAAAGCTATCCAACTGCAGACAGTTGTAAGACAGAGTGACGTAATATCGCTGAAACTCTTCACCGCTGCATTGGAAAACGTTTTCGCTACTGGACTGGAAAGTATACGGTATTAACGTCAATGACAAGTACATCACTCACCTCGACGATCGACGATATATAGTCCTTATGGCAGAATCGCTGGAGGACCCAAGCACTATGCTCAATGACCTCAATAGTGTCTTCCAACGGATAGTTCTTAAGATGAACATAAAGAAAAGTCATGAGTAACGTCCATGTTACTACACCTATGCCGATAGTTGTTGGAGCACTATGCTCGAAGTTGTTGACTAGTATGTTTACCTGGGACAAATAGTCCGACTACGTAAGTACAACTTCGACCAAAGTTCTATCGAAGAATTCAGCTCGGCTGGGCAGCGTTCGGGAGATTACGACATATCTTCTCATCAGGCATACCATAAAACCTCGAAACTAGATTTTACAACCATAGCGTGTTGCCATTGGTGACCTATGGATCTGAAACGTTGTTTCACTGCTGGCCGTATGAAGAAGCTCAAAGTCGCTCAGCGAGATATGGAGAGGCTATTCTCGGGTTTCTTTGCATGATAGACTAAAAACGAGGATATCCGCAGTAGTACCAGAGTAACCGACATAGCCCAATGGATTAGTAAGCTGAATTGCCTGGCACTGACAATGGATGGGGAAGAAAGGTTCTAGAATGGCAGCCTCATACCGGCAGGCGAAGTGTAGGGCGTCCCCTACTAGATGGAGTGACGACCTGGTATGACATGTGACCTGGGAAGTCATGGATGCAGGTGGCTCGGGACTGTGCTTTGTGGCGTTCCTTGGGGAGGCCTATGTTCAGCAGTGGACTTGTGAGGGCTGTTATGATGATGATGAATGTTATACAATTTAATTATGAAATAGGTGTAAGTAATAGCCAAACCTTCAAAGATTTTGT
>JAGSMP010002504.1:0-22212 GCA_029286625.1 Parnassius orleans | reverse complement strand
TATGAAGAAGCTCAAAGTCGCTCAGCGAGATATGGAGAGGCTATTCTCGGGTTTCTTTGCATGATAGACTAAAAACGAGGATATCCGCAGTAGTACCAGAGTAACCGACATAGCCCAATGGATTAGTAAGCTGAATTGCCTGGCACTGACAATGGATGGGGAAGAAAGGTTCTAGAATGGCAGCCTCATACCGGCAGGCGAAGTGTAGGGCGTCCCCTACTAGATGGAGTGACGACCTGGTATGACATGTGACCTGGGAAGTCATGGATGCAGGTGGCTCGGGACTGTGCTTTGTGGCGTTCCTTGGGGAGGCCTATGTTCAGCAGTGGACTTGTGAGGGCTGTTATGATGATGATGAATGTTATACAATTTAATTATGAAATAGGTGTAAGTAATAGCCAAACCTTCAAAGATTTTGTTGTGTTAATAGTGAAAACAAATTTGTTAAGCGTCCAGTCGTAAAAAATTTGCCCTTTTCCACTGGAATAAAGTGAATTACGAATGTCCAACCTAGTTCATAATTTATGTTACTTATTTGTTAATGTTTAATTTATTTTTACATAATTCCTAACAAATCAATACATTTAGTCCATCTTTTTCTAAACCCAGGATTCTTTTTGGAAAATTCTTTGTCTTGACCTCCCAAAACGCTTCAACAGCGGCCATTACTGCTATCGTTCGAATTTCTTTGCTCGGAGGCGTTCCTGATTGAGAAAGAGGTAGAAATCTTCAGGGCTGGATCTGGCGAATAGGGAGGTGTTCGAGCAGTTCGAATCTCTGCTTGAATGGCAGCTATCGCAACTGCGGCCAGGAGCCGGTGCGTTGTCTGGTGAACAGCACCCAGCTGCAGTTTGCCGCGTCTTTTTCCTTAATGGTCTCCTGTAATCTCTTATTTGGTTCGCAGTAAGAGCCCGTAAAGTGTAATGGCCCTTTTCAAATATTCCACCATACTATATGCCTTGAGCGTCCCAAAAACAGATGCTTATAACCTTCCGCCGAACTTGAAACTTTGAATTTTGGCGTCGGTGAGAGGCCTGCCTAAGCCATCAATTGTTGTTTCGTTTCAGGATCAAAATGGTGGATCCAGGTCTCGTCCATAGTCACAAAACGGAACAAAAAATTTCTTGATCTGTTTGAACTTTTGAGATTGACCTCGAAATGTCAACTCGATTTTTCTTTGCTCGTCGGTTAACATGTGGGTACCCAACGCGCAGAGACCTTTTCATATGCAACTCCGTCTGCTAGGGATTCTTGAACGCTGCCATATGAGGTCCCTGTGACCTCAGCTATATGCCTGATGGTCACTCTTCGATCTGCCAACAACATCTTCGACTTTTTTCACGTTGTCTTCAGTGAGGACGGATGGGCGTCCTTCGCGATGTTCATCTTCGTTGATGTTCTGCCCATTAAACCTTGGCCCAGCGTGCAACTGTAGAATATGGCAGATCCCCAATGTTTCCACTAAGTCACTGTGTATGTCTTTTGAAGACATTTTTTCAAACAGAGGTACTTGATGACAGCTCTAATTTCGTTTTTCCATGTTGATGTTATCTCTTGACAGTCTGTATTCAAATGAATGTATTCTCCCGAAAATCGATCTATTTATATGATTTTTTTAGGCTGACGTAGTGATATATAAGCAAGCAAAAATATTTTTTAGATTTTTTGACCATTTCAACTGATTATCATTACTTTTGATCACCGTACATACAAACACTGCGACATAACATCTAACCACCTTGACGTTTCGCAACTTATTAGCGCGCACGTAAAATGTACCAGCAAAGTCTACTGCTGTTTTGAGAAACGGACGTTCCGGCTTCAATTTACTGCCGGCAACGGGGCCATGCGTGGTTGGATGCACAGGACGCGCACGAAAACAACGAACACACCGATGCAAACGTTGTCTAATAACGTCACGACTTGAAATAATCCAGTATTTCTGTAAAAGTTGATACTGAATAAATTGCGGACCTGCATGTAAGTGAGTTATATGTGCGTCGTCAATTAATAAGAAAGTTAGGGATGTTTTTGGGTAATCATTTGATGTTTGACCAAATGGCAGAAGGATTTATGTAGCCGTCCACCTACACGTAAGATTTGATTTTCATCGATAAATGGATTTAATTTTCTAAGTTGGTTAGAAGGAACCTTCCCTTGTGAAAGATAATTAATCTCGTCATGAAAACTGTAATGTTGAACCTGGCAATAAGTTTAAGACAGAATCTATGTTCAGAAACAGTGATATGTTGCGAATATGTATATTTTGGTTTTAATTTGTCCAACTTATGTTTTAATATATTATAAAAACGAAATACCAACGCTGTAACACTAATAAGTTTCCTTAATAAAGAAAATTTAGGTATGATTTCGACATCAAAAGTAGTGCTATAGTTACGCTAGCCATCGCTACAGATAGGTTACGTTTTTCGTCGTTCGTTTTAAAATTATTCCTGAACAGGCCACTGGGACTCTGTCTGAGAAAGCCAGGGCGGCCCTAAAACCACACGGTATTATTTTAGTGAATATTATGGTAATATTCCGCATGATGGTGCATCTGCCGGGTTGTCAGCAGAGGGCACATGTCTCCACTGAGCAGCAGGAATTATAGACAAAATCTCGCTTGTCCTATTCGAAATAAACGTCTTCCATTCGTAAGGTGGTGAGCGAAGCCACGCCAAAACGACGGAAGAATCACACCAGGCATAGATATGTTCGTCCTTTATGTGATCATATGCTCGTTTCACCTTGACTATAAGATGGGCTAATAATAAAGCTGCCATAAGCTCCAAGCGAGGAATGGACAAACAAGGAAAATGGTGCAACCTGTGTTTTCGCCAGTAACAAATATGATTTAATTATACCGTTTTCTATATGACGGATATATACATGCAGCGTAGGCCTTCTCCGAGGCATCGGAAAACCGTGAAGTTGAATAATACTTTCGCGATGAGTAGGAAATATGTATCTTAATGGTGATGTCGGATAAGGACATCAAATCCTGAATGAAGCTATTCCAAGCATTGATGACTTCAATAGGGGAGGAGCGTCCAATCGACCCCGGAAATCCATAACAACTGCATTAAATGTTTTATGTATACGGTGACCGGGGATAGCCATCCCATAGGATCGTTGCAATCTGTGAGAGAATAGCTCTTAGTCACATTTTGTATAGAAACTGAAACACTAAAACTAAATTGATCAGACTCAGGGTTCCACTGAAACCCAAGACCTTCATCTTCGTTTCCTTTCCATGGGTACAGCTGGGATTAGTTCCCGCTCACCGTGAGAAATTGGTATTGCCATTTTCGGAGTTCGAACCCTGTTGTTTGACAAATACCTATCAGCTCTTGTTGAAGGACTAGAGCCTCAGCCTGGTCATTTGCACCACTGACAATATCGTCGACAAAGACCTGGTCTCGAAGTAACCGAGAAGGTCGAGGAAATTGTTCAGCCTCATCAAGAGCGAGCTGTTTTATAACCCGAAGAGCGAGGCAGAAGAGCTAATCCCAAACGTCACGGTACGAAGACGATATTCACGTAATAAATTATGTGGTGAAGTGTGCCACAGAATGCGCTGGTAGTCCCTATCAGACTCTTGAACCAAAATGTTCCGATACATTTGTTTTATAGCAGCTGTAAGCGATACAATGTGTACGAAATTTTAAAACAACGTCAATAATATCCTTATGCATCTTAGGACCCGTTAAAAGAATATCGTTGAGGAAAATGCCTGAACTTTTACATCCAGCATCAAATACTACGCGAGTCTTGGTCGTCTCACTAGCCTCTTTAACCACGCAATGGTGGGGAATGTAATAGGTCGTCCCATCATTGGGAGGACTATCAACCAGCTCCATGTGGTTGAGATCCATATACTCTTGAAGGCACGAGGATACTCGCCCTTGGGACGGGTTTCCTCTAATCGAGCTTCAAGTTTTAAAGTCTAGAACGCGCAATATCCCGCGACTCACCAAGTGGTGTATCGGGTTTAAACGGCAGAGCAACCACGTAACGACCTGTTTCGTCACGAGTATGTGTGGTAAATATAGACTCACATAAACTTTCCTCAGGAGTGAAGGTTTTCTTCCTTCAAAGATTCTAACTCCCAGAACCTACGGAGGTCAATGTCATCGGAGAATGAGCTAAGACACACCTGGATGGGAGGTAAGGTATCGATTCGAATTCGAGTTTGCCCAACAACAATAACAAAAATACTATTTATAGCTATCGGTGAACGGCCCCTTAATTACGTTACTTAATAATACATGGATAGTATATCCGCTCCTAGCAGCATTTCAACGGGCTGCGGTAAATGAAAATTAGGATCAGCTAGTTTCAAATTTTTATATGTGACCACCGTATGTGGTGGGGCACGCTAGGCGTGCGTTAAATAAGTTTCGGCAAAATTAATGCTTCAACCAGAATCGAAGGTTGATCCATTCCTGTGGGACTCATGCATACTGTAACTACACCCCTAGGGTATACTGGCTTATTTTCCTCAATACCTAATACGGGTATACTGGCACGTCGCCGTTTTAAACCTAACTGATTTGTACACGATTCAGTTATAAATGAAGCCTGGCTACCCGTGTCGATTATACATAGGATCGTAGAGTATCATCTGATTCTCGCTCGACTACGTGATCCGCGGGAGAGAGTAAAATGGAACTACTATCCTCTACAATTACCGGTAGCGCTTGAGATTCAAAATGAATCAAACTATGATGACGCCTATGACACGCACGACAAACATAAATGGATTTGCAATTTTAACATCGTGCCCCAAATTCAGGCAATTAAAACAAACATTTTACCCTTGAGAAAGGTGTACCTATCTCTAGGAGATAAGTTTAAAAATTCAGGACATTTAGTCAACGAATGTTGAGCTTCACATTTAACGCAATGATTAACCTTATTTTCTTGCCCGCACGTGCGAGAATCGTTTGAACAGTTCGTCGAAGTCACCTTGGTCGCGAGTACCGACGCGCCGTGCTGTCGCCGACGTCGACGCACTCTCGTAGTGTTCGACGATGCAGTTTTTTAAACTGCCCGTATTCGGAAAACTCATGCCGAAACTTCCTGCTCAATGAATTTTATAACACCGTCTACTTGTGGAATATATGATGGCTTACTTAAAGATAATTCAAAACGTTTACGAATGCTAATTGGTATTTTACGTAATAAAATACTGAACAATAAAAATTCCATTCCACTACAGGAAAACCCATAGCTTCTAATGCCCTTATATTTTCTGAACATTGTGAACATTCGCGAAGGTATATTATTTTTTGGTCGACACATTATTGTAATATACTTAGATATTGAGTTATTTAGTCACTTATTAAGTAACTTATCCAGACACTCTGCATTAAGTAGTACCTACTCTTCCTTGTATATTTTTTTTCACATTTATATTTATAATTGCATACTTTATACTTCATTTATTTATACCTTTATATTTGATTAATCGTTACTTATGATCCACGCAAATAAGTATATATTAGTACTCTACAATTTTTTCAGAAGATGATGACTTATAAAAGTTAAAACATATGATTTGAAGGTTCAATAATATAACACTGAAAATATTGCATTTCATTTTAAGATGAAGTGAACAAAGAACATAATGCAACGTAATCATGATCATTAACTTAAAACAGATATCAAAATACATTTTGTAATCTCAGCCGCGTAAGCGGTTGGTGACAGACACCTTGTTATAATATCCAAAGCACGTATATGAAAGGTTTTCATTACATCTGTATGACACAAACATAATATCTAATTCAACATAACTTACAAAATGTTCTATTATGAGTACACTTATTTGAAAATTATAGTATTAAACACTTTTAATGTACGTAGTTGAGATCGTTACATTGCATTGTTATAATACATTTACATTTACATACATTATCGAGTGTTTATTATTTAAGTTATTTATAATAGTCGAAAACTGATTACTACTTTTTCTTTTAGAAAAAGATTTTCATAGAAAATGTTTATCTTAATTGAATACAGAGTTTAAAAAGTGTAATAAAGTTAATTTAGAAGTTATAAAATATTTGTTTAAAATTTGAAAAGACAATTTTTTTTTTTTAAAGTAAATATGTATTAACGTAAATTTAGATTTGACTGTCTATATAGAGAAAAAATTATTACATTATCAAACTTATAATAATAGACTATCGATACGCTTTGGATTTGATTTTAGTAAGCAATATACCAAATTTAGTTTAAAATTGTACAAATTATATAAACAAAAAAAAACATAACACAAAAGAAATTTAAGGTAGAGTTATTGTAACTATGAATCAATGTGGCTAAATATGAAAAAATCTTGTAAATTCATGTAAATCTACGCTAAAATGTATTAATCAAATTTAATTGTTTTTACATGTGGATCGATCCTATAGTTACTAGATGTATAGCTTGTAAGTAGCATTTTGAGTAGCATTGCAGGTAGCACCCTAATACAGAAATGCAAAATAACAACATAATATCTCACATTTTAGATTTGTTCAGGATTCTTGAAATGAGGTAATAATTTACCTCATTTTAATTGTTCTCATGTCCTTTATTTTCATACTAACAGTACTCTCATATCCTTTGTTTTCGATTATCAGGCTTTTTTTTTTCATATTTCTTGTACGTACTTTTTATTTCTTAATATTTTTGACCTTTAGCTAGTATTTCTATTCTCTTATACATTTATTTATTTATTAGATATCGGGAAACGGAGTATTAATTCATCATTTATATTTTATTTCATGATATTTATCACGCGGGTACTTTATAAATATGGGCCCCCATTTACTTGGGTACTATATTACATTTTCATTACATCTATTTTATTTTATTGGTACATAAACTTTTTAAATCATACTATATCAAGTAAAACTGTACCTTGTTGTGCACAACCTGAGGTCTACGTTTAAGTCATTTTAAAGGACTCCAACAATTGTCTCAGAGGAAACTAAGTTCACACTATGATCCAATGAAGGACGTGACCTCTATGTACCATTATCAAGGGTCACAAATTTAAGACTTCTGGTCCCCAACAGTACTAATATGAGTAAACTCTTTCACATCACTTGTACTGAAGGTATTGTTCCCTAGTACCCGTTACTCCTGATTTTATCATCCAAACATGGAAACATACCCTGCTCGAGGACTATATGCTTTACCAGTGATGGACGTTCCTGTATCTCCATTACTTATTTATGCAGGTCAACTTTTGTTTTATTTCTATTTATTTTACATTTATAATATTTATTAGTCATTATTTAATTGTACCCAAGATTATGGACAATATTTCATACAATTCATAATAAATTATCATTCTCTTTAAAACTCATAACGTCTTTAATCGCATCCGAACAACCTTAAAAATTAATCGGTTATTAGTTTTTCCAAACTCTCAGCTGATCAGGCTGATTGTATGTGGATATGCTAACCACCGACAATTTTCTTTGCCTATGTCACTCAAACCTACATTATCATTACTTTTCATTTCTAATTATGTATTCTCTTACTTATCCATAAATTTACTTACATCTTTACAAATATGACATAGTCTCGTAAAATATTTAGTTACATCATTGTCAGTCAGGAATTGAGGCTCACAATAGGCACAACAGAATTTAAATCAATTAATTGTATACCTTATGTAATGAGTTTCAAAATCGAATTAAACGAAGTAATTATTTTCATAATCCACACAAGTACTATTTTAAGAGATTATAATAGTTTAAAAGCTTTAAAAGTTCAAACAATATAAAACCAAAAGTAAATTATTACGTTTCTTATTAAAATGAACAAAACAAAAGAAATAATAATGGGAACATAAGTCGTCATCACTATTATAACAACAGACAGATCAAAATACAAATTGTACTGTAGCAGCGCTAGCAATTTGAGACACCTTTGTTTTAAATTCGAAAGTAAGTATATGGAAACGTTTGCGATTGCATCGAACTATGATTACCTAAGCCTGAACTGAAGCACACCGTGTGATTCATACCTAATTTTAATATAACTTGTACAATATATTATAATATTTATGCAACCTTAAAATGAGATTCTAAGCATTTTTTTAATTTACACAGAAATTTAAATAGCTTCGTCGTTCATAGTTATAGTACATACATCCAATAACTCATTGGCTCTTAAAATTTAACGTTGTTAGAAATATTATGATGTTAGTTAAATATCGCATACAAAAAAAAATTTAAACAATCGCTGTAGCAGCTATCGAGTTTACATATAACAAAACATTAATTTAATTTAAAATATTGAAAAAAAAAAAATTTTATCTATCATAATATAACTTTAAGGTTAATCAAAATTAATTGATTAAACCTTTTAAAATTTGGATTCGAAAATAAAATGTATCACAGTGTTATTTTAATTATAAATTTGGTGAAATTAAGTACGTAAAAATTTAATCTTTCATATAAAAAATGAATATAAAATCGTCTAGTGCCTTAATACAAATGCCACTGAAGCACTTACGTAACTTAATTTATAATATTGTAATATGATTCTTTTTTTTGAAACAATAATAAAATAACAAATCGTTATTAAGTATCTAATAATTAATTTCAACTTAAACATATATGAAATACAGAATATTTAATACACAACTTCAAATAACAGCAAAAAGAAAATAAAAACAATCTCAAATTAATCAGATAAATAAAGTTTTAAATGGAATTAAAATCACACAGGTGCGAAATTACCTCTTAATTTCTTCTTTGTTCTCTTTGACTCAATTTTCACATTTTTCGATGATGCTCGCTAGAATACAACCGCTTCTTTCCCTTTTTCAATGAATCCGTCAGTTTTAATTTTTCAGTCTGCTTAAAACAATATATTTTGTGGCCTCTCCTCGTGTATTTATATTATAGTTTTCTTGTCACATCCGGTATTACGTCCATTGCGTTATTATAATGTATATATTTTAATAATATTTACAAGTTAATCCATGACGATTTTCTTTATTTATTTATTTTTGTAAAAAAAAACTTATTTCTGTAGGTGCCCGGCGGTGCGCGTACATTGTAGCAGCGCACCGCCTGGCAGGGTCGCCATGTACTGTTGAAGGTTTTAATAAATAGGAGACGTGTTGCTTGTACAAGAACTTTAATTATACTGATCCTTATTCTACCTTAACACTAATATATATATTGTGGGGCTACACTACAGATGATTCCGCCATGTTGTATTGTAAAAAGGTAACGAAATGAAATATGAAACTAATGTAATTAACGAGTGGCAACAAACCCGAACAATAAAGAAAAATGCGGCCTGAATGATCAAAAATTATGTTCAGGAAAGAGCTAAGGATCTGGTAACTCACCGGTCTCCGCATTCCACTGCCTCACGCTGCTGGGGATCGGCGAGCTACTGGCTGATTAGGTGACTCGAAGGGATATAACCCTGTCTCCCGAATAGAATAGTCCATAGGTCACTGGCACAGTATCCGGGAATTGTTTAGTACTCGTTGTAAAACAAAAGGGACACACACACAATAATTTTTCGAAAGAGAAAAGTTCATAACGTTTCGGCGTACGGCGCGCTAGTGGATCCGCCGTTCGGCCAATCAGACGCAAGCGCGACTTCTAGCGTAAAAAGGATTGTTACCAGACCAAGAATTCAATAAATCCCTATAAATTTAGTAATAGTTGCCACTCGAAAGTTTATAAGAAAATAATTATATAGACAATAAATATTAATTAAAAAAATATGGTTCCAGTACGGAACAGCTGCTTATAGTTAATAAAAAGCCGCGGTTACAGTTTCTTTAGGAATATCACCCACGGGCTGATAGTCTCGACAGCAAATGGCAGAAATATGTAGTCATCAGTCAGAGACTCATATTTGCGCCACTTACTTAGTTCAGCCGCCTCTGATGCCGCTTCTGAGATGAGAGGTGCCAAACCATATCATGAACCAAAATTATACCGTCTCGTCACCGGCCATCGTCTCTAAATAATCTGCAAGGCTCTAAAACTGAGAGAACATTTACACACTCAAGAACTCTTCGGAAAACATCATTCTGATAATCGTGACGGGACAACCCACCAGCACTTTTCTTACATGAAAAAATATATATATATATATATATATATATATATATTTCGTCGACGTCGATATATATTACCTTCTTACTATTTCAAAGCCACTCGCTTCTTTATACTAATATCATAATGAAATTATTACAAAACTTTGTTTAAATGAAAATATATATTATAATTTGAAAGTCATTTCCTTTTATTTAAACGAAGCCTATGCAAATAAGATATGGCCTCGAATTGACAGAAACCGCAAAGTATTTTAAGTGACAAAAAGCACTAATTAGAAATTAACGAGGGAGTACAACATAATCGCTGAGAATTTAAGTAAGTCAGCCACTACTGAAATGATAAGCCTTAGAAAGATTAATTTCTAAATAAGAAAGTCGAATACTGACTAAGTAGTAATTTTAAGGACGGTACAAGTAGTTTAACTATAATTATTAAGTTTCATATCACATCATTAGATTAGTCCACAACTGGACATAAGTTTTATAATAATACCCTCCAGACTGAACTTCGACCACGGCGGCACGTCTGAACAGAGACTAGTCATCTGCGCAGGGACAGGATAAAAGTATACTCGTGCACTTTTATCCGCAAGCACAGGAGCACGTTTCATTTTCTCACTTCATAGTCCAATGGGAAAAGACCAAAGAGATATTAGGCGCAGGACCAACGAATTAACGTTCTTTCCGGGGCACGAAGGTAAATCACTGCCAACTTTCTGACAGGTTGCTAATTTTGTTCTTGGCAGGAAAACCAAATAACTGATTTTGGTCCGACCCGGGATTCCTACCGCTTACAATCACTAGGCAGTCAATTAGTTCTATACTGTATAGTATAAATAATGACATGGGCTTTCTAAAGAATGCGCAATGTTCTTTACGTGGTACAGCCACGCTTCAACTGCATTATGGTTGCAGCGCGAATGGGTCAGCTCGACAAGAGAAGGACCACGCTTACAGAATACCAGCGTATAATAGCAGCATAATACTGCCGAGTATCTTATGGTGAGAGTAAGGGTCCGGCTTATGGAGTAGAAAGAACGAATGTGAAATAAATTTTTGATCGATGATAGATATATGTGCCTATGCACTTTTTTACCATTTGTGTTGGTGAAAACAGAGGAGATAAACTAGTGCCAGTTTTAAACGTATTTTTCATATTACCTGAGTCTTGTCTATCAATCATAAAGTGTTTCACATGCAGGTTAAATTGAGATTAGGAGAAAAACCCTATTCGCCCTTACATTTTTTGTTGCTTTCTTTTAATCAACTCAACTCTTAAAACAAGAGGGAATTCTTAATACGACATATCGACGAAGTAAAATCTTTAAAATTAGTATTTTAAATAATTATTGTCATTTTATTACAGTTATAGCCAATAAAGTCCACTGTTGAACATAGGCCTCTCTATAAATTTTCATAAAGGTATATTTTGCATTGTTCTTATTTTGAGTTGTTATCAGGAAGATGCTGATGGCCCTCTATTGTTTCATTTTCCTCTATCTTCTTCTATTACGACACCCACAGGATGATACTGGCTTCTTTCATAGAGGATTGACCGTAATCGGTAAACTTGTCAGATGATCGTAGTATCTGACGTCTCACTCTTGATAGTGCTCCCCAACGCCAGTCTGGGCCTTTTACATCTATATTCTAAATAGTTTGTCTCCTATCAGTTATATCTGTCGTTTTCACACACAACGCTACAAATTGTATTTCGCGACATAAATCATCTTTCTCAATAGCCAAATAATGATTCTACCACGATGGAACGCGAGTTCGAATCTTGCATTGTGTTTACGGACCTTTACAGAAAATAATTGTTTTAAAGATATACACTCAAACCTAATTAACACTTTTTTAAATAATTAAAACAAAAAAAAATTATGTATTTAATGTAATTGCTTTATCGAAAACTGCTACAATGATTTGGGTTAAACTTTGTATATAGATAACGGTTTACATTCCTAGTTTCATTGCAAGATTCAAAAAATTCGAAGAAATTGTTTAGGTCGATCGACGTGTGGCCATACGTTATTTAGCTGAGATTCTAAAGTTTTCGTTTGGGACAATTCAGTTTATTTCAACTCATACCTAAAAATTCAAAAAAGTAGCCCCGCACTTGGTTATTCGAATATTAAGCGACGCCCAAAACAAAGCATGAGTTGACATTTCAAATCTAAATATAGCAATAATTTAAGAAGATCCAGATAATTTTTGCGCTTGTTCCGTAACCGTAGATGTAATGTGGATACACTATTTTAACCCGTAGACGTCAATCGATTCAAGGTGTCTGCGTCCGCTGGAAAAACACTGACATGTGTCTTCTGGGAAGCGGAAGGTATTAAAATAATCGACTATTTAAGTGAACGAAAGACAATAACCGAACATTATTAATCAAAAATCTACGCGAAAAACTAAAGAATAAACGTTAAAAAATTGCGTGCTGGAGTGTTTTTCATAATGATAATGCCCCTGCCCATCGATTTGATCATATCTGTTGAAATATTCTGCGAGGAATGATAACTATGTATATAATTTATAGACAAATTATATATTAGTTCGTATAAACAACATTAAACAACAATAGATATGGAATAAAACATCTTAAGTTAAAATGTTGCACTAGATAATCAAAATACATGAAGTTTTTACTGGCGTACATTCTCGAGAAGACTTTACTGAGAAATGAAATAAATTGATCCTTAATGCGATTCTGAGAACGTTGTTTCAAACCTCGTTATGACATTTACATTCACTTCATCGCCGCCAAGAAAACTTGTACAGCATCTTTCGTGTATTGATTATTTTGATTTGAAACAGAAAAAGCCATTTATTTTAATTAATAACATAAAAACTTAATATAAGGCTTAAAAGCTCCCTTTCATATTAAAATCTAAATTGACTGAAAAGTGGAGCTTCATGTTAACGAAGTTAAATAAATGTACGTAGAGTTATTCAGCAAAGCTAATATTTTGTTTGGAATAACACAACTTTTATCAATTTACACATTTTTATATATTTTTATTTACAGTTAAAGTGAGGAGTCACCTACAGAATTCTCAGCAACGATCAACTGCTAAGGTTAACGATTGTTTTGTAAAACGTATTTTGGGTGGTTTTAAAAACGTATTTTTAAACTAAAAAGGTGAGAACGAGCATTTTAAATATTATTTTTATATGTACACAATATAAAAATGAAATGAATAACGTAATTATAGTGAACTTATTCATTCGTTCCTTCTTTATCAGCCCGCAACGCAACACTTGTCAACAATGAACATGAGTCTCCGAAATTGTAGGAAGGATTTGCCATAATTGGCACGCTTGGCGAGCTAGCATTCAAAGAACCACAAATCTTTGATGCTGCTCATCTGCACAAGTCTATGTAATTTACACCTTTCATTTAATATGACATGACGTTTGTTGCCCGCTCACGAGGTATTTCTGGCGTTTTCCAATAGTCGCTTCTTAGGACACCCGCGGGACAAAATGGGGCAACCGATTCAATTGCTGCAATCCACCAAAGACATAAAAACCTCAATAAATATTTTCCTTGAGACAAAAGCTTAATAAAATAAAAAATAAATTGTGTCGTAAGAGGGGGACTATATATTCTATTTTATAACTCATTATAGAATAGAATAGATTTAAATACGCTGTAAGGATTCTTGTGACACCTGTTACCAAAGAGATTTAAATATATAGGTATACTACTACTTAAATGTCTTTGCCTGTTACTGTTATTGCAATTTATATACTCTATTTTGATCCATATTTCTTGTTTACCAACAAAATAGAGCAATGTTAATCAAACAAAAAAATCATTGTTATTATAAATATATTTTGTACGTATTTATTTTAGTGGTTATAAATCTAAAGTCTAATGTCTTAAAAGGCGACTATGGAAATGCCCGAATGATCTCATGGCTCCTGATAGATTGGTGGTCTCTTGTTATAGATACCAGATATAAAATATTCAAACCGACGACGAGGAATAGCGTCAAAGTTAAGAGGCGTCTTTTACTGCGGTCGTCAATCTGCCTGCTCAAGGCAAATCCTAGATTCAACGGAAAAGATTACAGTGGTGATTTACGGCTGTTGAAAAAAGAATGCAGTTCCAATCAGCTTAAAATTATTAAATTTTTAAAATATTTTATAAAATTTATACAAAACACTTTTGGTTTGTTGTAGATACCAGATATAAAATATTCAAACCGACGACGAGGAATAGCGTCGTTAAGAGGCGTCTTTACTCAGGTCGTCAATCTGCTCTCAAAAAATCCTAGATTCAACGGAAAAGATTGGCAGTGGTGATTTACGGCTGTTGAAAAAAAGAATGCAGTTCCAATCAGCTTAAAATTATTAAATTTTTTTAAAATATTTTTATAAAATTTATACAAAACACTTTTGGGTTCGTAATGTTTATGTTAAGGAGAAATTGGAAGTAATTTAATTAAAATTAAAATTTAATTAATATAGTAATTAAAAAATATTGCACTAGAAATATAACATACATTTTTGCGTTACCATGATGTAAAACACCTTCAATAAATATTAAGCCTCGAGATTTTTCTAATAATATCGAAAAAATTAAATAGTTTCCATATACGACATATTATCTTTTGTCGGGCTTTTTTAGAATAATGAACAAAAAGTAAAGTTAATGGGCTTTTCTCAGTGTGACAGTAGTGGCTATATACGCCCGACGGCTGTGCACAGGCCTTTTATATCTAAGGGGGTGTCTAAGAGGGTTATAAAGCAATTTGTCCGCTACACTGCACCAGTGCGTGTTGGCGGATTTCACACTTTTTTTTTACTTATTATAAGCCGGTGCTTGACCACAGTCCCACCTGGTGGTAAGTGGTGATGTAACCCAAGATGGTAAATCGTCTTAGCGTAAAAAAAGCCTATTCACTCTTACTTTGAAATATTTTATTCCTCAGACATGCAGTTTTCCTCTCGGTATATTCCTAGACCGACGAGCACGTGGTAAATCAGCTCTTTTTTTTATAGGATAGGGTGACAAACGAGCACACAGTCCACCTGATGGTAAGTGGTTGCTGTGACCCATAGACATCTACATCTATCTTCAATAAAGAATCAAAATGCAGATGCGTTGTCATCCGTGAGGACTAAGATGGAACGCTTCGTTACCAGTTAAAGGGGTCTCCGGTTCTCTACGCTCACCATACGAAACACGGCAGCTTTAATCTGCTATTTTACGCTGGTATTCTATGAGAGCGTGGTCCTTCCCCGGTCGAGCCGACCCATTCGTACTACAACTATACTACTAATATAGCTGCAGCATGGCTCTACCACGTTAAAAAATAAAATTGCAATTAGCAATTTCATTGGTGCTGGCGGGGATCGAACCCAGGCTGGTCACGTACCGAGAAATTTACGATGATCGCTTAACCATTGAGCTACCACAACTCTCAAAAGACGAAATGGAGTGATGGTTAATGCCAGAAGTAAAGTATCTAGACCAGTCACGGGGAGTAGCGTCGAAGGTGCGAGACGTGGCGATTAAGGCAAATTCTCTCAATGGGAAAGGGCCATTGTCCTGCAGTGGATCTTTGCCATCTAATGAAGTATAAGAGATAGCTCTAACCATCTTTAACTACTTTTCTTACATACAGAGGTTTGTAAATGAGTATTGTGTACGAAACTTTACACTTCACAACTTAACTCCATCAGTTACTAATGACTTGTAGTAGTTATTCATAATTGTATTCATCAATTATAAGTTTATGTACACATAAATATGTTTTCCCAACCATCTAATGTTAGCTTAGTTAAATACATTAAATTTATTAAACGATGGATCGATAAAAAATAAACTTAGTAGTAAAAGTAAAAGCCCACTTCATAAAACTAAAAGGAATAAAATAATTTTCGCATATTAGCTTCAGAAGTCGGAGCTTTAATACTTCCATACACTTTTTTTGCAATTATGATCACAAAAGTTATGTTGTGAATGTGTTTTCCTAACATAATTTTTTTATAAAATTAATGTATTTAACTAAGCTAACATTAGATGGTTGGAAAACACATTTACGTGTACATAAATTTACAATTCATCTATTATGAATACTACTACAAGTCATTAGTAACTGATGGAGTTAAATTATAAAAGTATAAAGTTTCGTAGATAATACTCATTTATTGTGTACCTATTAGTTCTTTAAAGTCTGCTTTTACTTTTTATTAAAAGTAAAATTTTTGACAATTTTGAGTGGATCAAGGAATATCAAAAGCTCAAATGTCGTCTAAATATAAGTTACCTTAAAAACTTCATACTTTTCCCACACAGAATTTTTTCTTCAAATTCATGGGACCACCTTTAAAGTATTACCTTTTTAATAAGAAAAAAAGAATTATTAAAATCAGCCCAGGATTGACGAATATATTAAGTAACATACATAAAAATAGAACACACTAGAATTGAGATCCTTCATCTGTTTTGAAGTTGGCTGCAAATGTACTCTGTGCGATAAATTGGCTCTTTACATTCTTCCTATTTTACCTCGTATTTATTAACTCGCTTTCTTGTTTGATTATCTGTTTGTTTGTGTGTTCGGTACAAATTTTGCAATCGATGAGCTAGAGTCTTGAAATTTAAACTAAAGGTTAGAATTAGATGACATTGCAATAATAACACGCTTACTTGTTTACGTTACTTTTGTAAATTGAATGCTTCTTTGGTCTAGTGGTCATAATCGCAACTGCTTATTTTTAAGTCCCGGAATGAATCCCGGGTAGGACAAATTATTGGGGCTTTCTGTCAATAAATTGTCAGTAGCAGTCCAAAGTAAGAAAATTGGTGCTTCAACCCCGTGTCTCGGAATGCACGTAAAGCGCGTTGGTTCTGTGCTTAAACGCTCTTCGGTCGTGTTGGGTTGCCTTCCAATTGAGGAACATTCGTTGTACTATTATTCTGCCATGCACATAATCAAGGCAAGTCTCCTTTGTGACTAGGCACCGTGACCGAAGTTCGGTCTGGTAGACATTACAATATTTTTTATAATGGATAAATGATGAGGACGCTCGTTAATACGTTGTTTTTTATTTTTATTTTAGAGTAAGATTAGAAACCCAACCTGTAATGTTAAATAAGTAGAACTCCATTGTGGCTCTGTTTCTTTGTTTGCTTTGAGTGAAATTAATGATCATGAATATATACGTGCTACGGCTATGGTCATTCCATTCATCATTCCTATACAGATATTTTTGACTAAGAAATGACTCGACGATTAAACTATTTGTTCGTTTTCTTTATTTTCCTGATATATTACAGCAAAATGATATTCGGAGGTGATAATGAAACGGTCCATTACAAGACGGTGATTCCCTTAAGCGTTTTGAATAAATCACGGGAGACATTATTTTGCTAATCGTCTTATTTTTGTCTTTCTTTTCTAGATTATATAATTACTTTAACCTTTCATATAATAGTATATTGAGCACGCGGTGACTCGCGCACATACGCACGTCCTATTTTAGATTGTGTATGATAATTTAAAAAAGGACATTAGTATGAGTGTGAATTATAAAAAAACGCTCTTGTGAATGTGCAAATTGCATGTGTGACCGCTACGCCTAACGTCCTACACCCAGTCTTTAGGGTACGGCCTCAGTGCTAGCTGTATTTGTGCGTGCTTGCGTCTCAAATATTTACAAGTGTCAAAGTGCGAGACGTCTGGTATATGTAAATGTACTCTGTGACTGCGATCGTTAAGCCGCCCGCCCAGCATGACGAGTAAGGAAATCCTTCCCTCAACGGGAGAGCACTATATCCAGGTGTGGCGTATGCATAATTTTTAATTTTGAGGCTTGTAATTAGCAGTTCATCGTGTAATGGCGGTGTAAAAATGTTGATAATATCCTCCAGACCGAATTTCGGTCACGGCGACCAGTCTCAACGGAGACTAGCCATCTACCCCATTTATTGTGAACCTTTATGATGATGACCGATTATGATGATTCTTTTTTATTAAATTATACTTAGTGGATAGTTTCATAATATATCTTTGGAGAAAAACTGCATCTCTAATGGTAGCAAATTAGGCAAAGTTTTTAATCTAACTAATTAGATGACATTGAGATATTCTTAGTGCATCCAAAAGGTAAACACTTTAAATAAAAAGAAGCCGCCTTCAAAGAACTAAAAATAATAAAATAATTTCACATTTTGAAGTCGGTGCTAAAAGGTACGTATTAGAAAAATTATTAAATAATACTTAATAGAAAAATAAAGTAATTTTTTGTCGAAAACGTTTGTGCGCGCGAGCTAATAGCACACTAAATTTTCATCGTAAATAGATGAATGGTATAGACAGCGTAAAAAACCGAACAAATAAGTAAACTGTTCATTTTTTTCTCAGAAGTCTTCGCGGGAGCTTACAATACTTACATCTTGCCTACCAAAGGTTTATCGTAATCGGATGAATTGTATAGGAAAGGCAATCAATCATTTTTATCTTTATATATAAAATACGACTCATCTCTCAACGCAAAACCCTAACCGCTAGAGGTAGAAATCTGAGATTTGGACAGGATTTTGGAAAATTCAACCCCTAAGAGGGTGAAATAAGATGTGATAGTATGAAACTTTTTATTTTTCAGGGCAATTGACTCGAAACTTACTAAAGGTACTATGTAAATAAAATTATAAGTTTTTGATTTTGCGAATTTTCAAAATGGACGGAGGGAGCAGACACTTTTCAAATTTGAATAGATAAAAAATAATTAATGGTTATTTTTAAATTTAAAAGCTGGTGCAAATACTCTTCAATAAAAATAATAAAATATAAATTTTTAGGTGCAAAGTTTATATAAAAAATATAGCATTAAGACGTACAGTCCGTACGGATAAAGAATGGAATTAGAAATGGCGGCCATCGAGACCGTACCGTCAACATACACAGTACCAATAGCGAAAATCCACTAATAACGGTATATCGTTATAAAGTAATATTATACGGTTATTTGGAAAGTTTATTTTGATAGGAAAATATTCGAAAAGAATTGTATACGCAAGTAGGTACGTAAATTTTAAAATAACATTTATAACTAGCGACCCGCTCTGGCTTCACGTGGGGGATCTATTAATGTATTATTTAGACTTAAGATAAACATTATAGACCATTTATTTTATGTTATAAATATTTCTATTTTAATAAAGTCTCTAAATTTTTCGGATAAAATTTAGTCTAGATCACTCCTGGTATTGCTCTCTATTTTGAAATACAGAGTAATATCAGGATATTTTTAAAGTTTTATTAAAATCGGTTCAGCCATTAAACGTACGAAATACGCATATCGCAACGTAATTTTTTGCAGTCTTTACCGGCGGTTGTGAGTATAGACAGCGACAGTGTGCAAGTGAGAGTTGAATACAGGCTACGTCATTTTCAATCCCATTCTTTAACCGCACGGGTAGTACAGACCAAACTTCTGGGTGTAGAAGCGTAAATTGGGACAATAGATTCCTTTTATTCCGCAGGGATCCTCTAATAAAGGATTTTGCAAAATTCAAACCCTAAGAGGGTAATGGGTTTATTTTACGGGGCATTTGACTTGAAATTTACTAAAAATACTCCTTAAATAAAATGAATGAATACGCATTTTGGGATTTTCGTAGGGATTGGCCCTTACGTGGGGGAGGGGGCAGAGGTTGTTCATATTTTAATGGAGATAAAATAAATAATTCAATTTCAAAACTGGTGCAAATACTTTTGAATTAAAATAAGGATATTTCCATTTTTGTTTTCTCAAAAATCTTTTAAAACTTAGGAGTGAATTTTGTATGAAAATATTGTATTTAGACGCATAGTCCAAATTCTGATTCTGATTGCTGAACTTAGGAGCGTGATATTGAGATAACAGCTTCCTTTTATAACGTAGGCGTCCATTAAAAAGGATTTTGGAAAATTTAAACCTTAGAGAGTGAAAATGGGTGTTACACTTTGCACGACACTTTTTATTTTACGAGGTGATTTCATATTTTTATGGTGAAAAATATTTAATGATTTTTGGAACTTGAAATAAGCATTTCTTAATTTTCCGAAAATCTAACCTCATAGTGAGGAGTACACGGGTACAAAGTTTGCATGGAAAAATTATTTTTAACTTGAAAGTTGGTGAGGTATTATTTTACAATTTTTCACATGGATTTTACAATTAGTTAATTAAATTTCATATCCTTTTCGATGGAATTTTCAAACCAATATCAAGTACATATATAACTAATACATAATTAGGAGATATTTTCTTAATCGAAGCGTAAGGGAAAATAAGTCAAATCTTTTTTTTTTTCAAATTTTATGTTGAGATGGGCAACAATATTTTTCTAATAACATCTCAATAATAATAATAAAAATATGTGGTTGCCAACCCATCTGCCAAGAATAGAATAGAATAAAAAGATAATAATTTTTTATTCAATATAGATTACATGTAATTCTTATTGAAAGTCATTTTTTTACTTTACCACTGGTTCGGAAAAACACTCTTATGTATAGTAGACACCAACACTTTCCCTAGTGTTGAGAGGATAGCTAGAGGTCTACATTATCCTTCTACTTTAGTTGATAATGTAACTGATTTGATGAAATTCGAGGTTTTTTACTACTTTTAACTCATTCTCACGCAGGCTAAATTATATAGATGTATACGTTTGTCTCTTTTTGGTGTCGCTTTTTCGTTTCATCCAGTTACAAATCACAACAATGCTAAAGAAGTTTTCACTTCAACAAGTTTATTATTTCATCACCAAAATAGGTTATTTGTTAGGTTACTTCAAAACTACGTATCGCTACTGGCAGTATTTCCAAACTTAATAGTAAAACAAAGTTTATGCCCTATAGAGCATTTCTTGCCGCCGGCGCTTTTGTAAACTGAACACCCCTCGATTTGAGCGTTGTCAGTTTAATGACGTATATTATTACTAAATACAGAGGAGTTGCGACATAACTTTGGACGGTATAAAATGAAACAAAATCTTTACACAGAAATAGGAGTATATAAACATTGTGGTGCAAACTATGGCTCCGAGTCGTCGTCCTTCAGTGCAGTCCCCGTAAGATAGCTCAAAGTCATTCAGCGAGGTTATGGATAGGACAGAACGGGAAGAATTATTAAGGTATATCGACTGCAAAACTAAAAGGTCATGGATTCGAATCCTCCATTCGTTTACTGGCGTTAATAACTATTACCACACGCATTTTAAATTAAGTTGGAATGGTATATGGAAATTTTAGTAGTGTTAGTGACATTGCAATTTATTTAAAGTAACCGATACAATTCAGGCATTTATTCATTCATTCATTTTTACGGACTATCAAAATCTTCCGCTAAACATATACCTCGTCGTATACTGTGTCATAAAAGGGATATTTGCCATACTTGCTACGATTGGCGATTTACGATTAGTTATGGGTTGGCGATAAGGATAAGTATTCTGAAATAGTAATGATCTAGCCATAAACGTCGTAATATGGACAACGTTACGGAAGAAAAGTTTTATAGAGGCAGCTTCGAGCGGTCAGTTTACTCAGGATTGTACTTTAGAGCAGTTTTTGTTTTGCGAAGATCCATATCAAGTAGTTGACTTGTGATGCATTGATGATAATTATAATGATGAAATTTATTTAGAAAGCATATAATTTTAAGCTAGATACGTATCACTGTTTGCTATCTCAAATACCTTCGTTCAATAATAGCTGAAAAAAATGTCTACTACACGTTTTAAAACACAAAAAAATAGCGTGGCATAGCATGGTAGTGACTTAGTGATTGGTTGCATCGTTTCCGGTCGCTAGTTCAATTTCCATAAAGAACAAGTATTTGTATGGCTTACAAGTAAGTAATTGTTACAGGTTTGGGTATTTGATGTTTTGCAATTAATGTGTGTAAAAAAAACCTCCACGATTTAGGATAAAACTAGAGTGAAGGATACGCTTAAAAATATATATACTATCGGAAAGATCATCAGGAGACTGTTTAATGGTTGTAAATAAGAAGAAAATTTGAAAATTAATTTTATGGGTACCAAGTCACAATACATCATTTTTTAATATATTTTTAACTGTCCAGTCTACTAAGCTCTGAACTCTCTACCT
>JAGSMP010002503.1:0-22162 GCA_029286625.1 Parnassius orleans | reverse complement strand
ACATCATTTTTTAATATATTTTTAACTGTCCAGTCTACTAAGCTCTGAACTCTCTACCTTTGCATATACGTGATAATATCTGCTCGCGTACCTCTGCTGACGACAGGAAGCGTTTGTCAATCTCCAGCAAATACAAAAGTGATACCACCCATGACATTAGCAGAGCTTCGGAGGTCTTTTAAGTACGGTCCACGGCCTCCACAGGCTCTATGACTCATGGTGCATTCATCCCATATTACCAACGACGCGTCTTGCAGCAACTTACCAAGAGGCCCATTTTTCCGAATAGAGCACGTAGACCGTTGATCTAAAGTTACGGATAGCGGGAGTTTAAACGTAGAGTGAGCAGTTTTTCCTTCGTTCAAGAGTTGCAGCAATTCCTGACGAAGCAACTGCAATCGCTATCTTCCCTGATTGCCGTATCTTAGCAAGTATCAAATTTGCGAGAAAAGTCTTTCCGGTGCCTCCTGGTGCGTCAAAAAAATAATCTCCCATGTTATTGTTCACGCTGTCCACAATAGTCTCATAAGCATGTCTTTGATCTGGTACTAATTTTGGCACATTGTCATTAACAAACGCTGTTAGATCATTGCTGTTATACTGTTGTACCATTGTGTCAATAGTATTATTCTGGGTACGAACGGGAGAAGGTAATCCAAAATCACTTAAATTTTTGTCGTTTAGTTCTAGAAGTTTGTTTTCTATTTCAATTAATACTTCATTATAAATGACTTCAGTGAAGGGTGAAGTGTTATCCTGATTTTGTTGTCTGATACGATGTCTAATATCTTCACAGAACTGATCTTTGAAGTATCCATAACTTCAATGGTTCCGATGGTTGACAAAATAAAAGTATGACTACGAACAACTCCTTAGTTTTTGGACAATGTGATAACGAAGCTTCGCAAAGTGTTACCCCAATGATCATCGTTTTCAAGTAAACCTCGGTCACGGCAAGCTGCTTGATACGTCTCTTTGACAATACCGTTTACAGTTTTAAGGTATGCAAATGAGGTCGGACCGCGTACGTGGTGCAGTAGAATCCTAAGATAAAAACACTCTGATTGGGATGGATGTATCCGTAGACTCTACCTAAAGCGGCATCTTTTTATCCCCGGATGTCCAACATCTTCACCACGCTTCCTTCTAGTGAATGTATTATTTGCCCATGTATAGTATTGCGGGACTTCATGATACAGAAGAGTTTTCGCGAATTCATCTTCATTACAGAGAGCAAAAATGCCAGTAATGTGGTATTGCGTGGTTTGGACAACTTGATGAGCTGTCCTGGTGTAAAATACACTTGACCGTTCTCTAGATGAACGGCTAAATGCACTGATGAGGATGCCGCTCGTGAATGGGAAATTCAAATAAGCGCCAGACAGCTTCAGATGTGCTTATGTACCTGCCATTTAAATAGTTTTCGACCTCATCGTGTGGTTTCTAAGGCTAAAAGTTGCCTGATCTGAACCTTTATTTATATACCCATATATATTTAATGGCTTGGACAGTGGCAATACTCACGTTTATATGAGCGTTAAAAGTCTTACATAGTAGCGGGAGTATGGAACAATCCACCTATTATCTATCGTCACCATGTTGCCCTGATTTGTAGCGTAGTGCTCGACCGCCATTTCCTGTATCGCGCCTACGATAAACTGGATACCCATCCTCTCCGGTCTGGGTATCGTTCATGAAACGGCGAGGTATTTTTGTGCAGACACCGTTCTTCATGCATGGTGCAGCTAAATATGTTCTCCGCAGGGTCCATGTACCATATTTTTAGTTATAATGTCGTGTAGTACCGGATCAATTTGTTGATCAGGTAGCTCCAACTATGACACTGTCGATCTCATCTGGTTGTATTTTAGTTTCTAGCCAGAACAGCAAATGACAATGAGGTAAACCGCGCTTTGCCCTCCACACGCCATATTTTTACTGAATATCTGTTCTTTGACAAATAATTTGAATTTTCAATAAAAATGGTTGTGCCTCACTCGACATAGATAGGTATAGTGTGTCGCGGACTTTTTGTGATATTTATAAGATCTACAATTACTTAGAACATTTATGGTTCTATCTTTAATAGTTTAGGCAGGGTACGCAAAATAAGTAACTTTTTGGTTGATTTTTACACCTTGTGTCCGAAAACCCTAATATCTTACGGAACCCTATTTTGTTCAAAATTAAATATAGCCTATATTACTCGTGGATAATGTAGCTTTCAGATGGTGAAAAATTTTAAAATCGGTCCAGTAGTTTATGAGCCTACAGTAGTTTATGAGCCTATTCATTACAATCAAACAAACAAACAAACAAACAAACAAAGTTTTCCTCTTTATAATATTAGTGTAGATATATAGTATATAAAACTGAAATGACAAATGACGTTATAGTCAAGCTGATGACAAGTAGCTACTGCCAAAAGCCCAAGAACACCAGCAACTAACTTAAAATAAAGAAGACTACGGATGCGTTTCCACTTCTGACGACTACGATCCTGGGTAGGATTTATAAATGTGGTGCTATTTAGGTTAAAGATAATCAAAGACCTTTTTTAAATAGCCCACTAATATCACTCCTGGTATTACTCTCTATCTGTTTGCGAAGTTTCATTACAATCGGTTAAGCCATTCTGAAGATTAGTCCGGACAGACAGATAGACAAAAATTTTAAAAATGGTTTTACATGTCTAAATGGCAGTTATTTCTGTAATAAAAACGTACTCTTCAATTTTATTTATATATAATGTATAGATTTAACAAATATCACAAAAAAGACCTGCTAAGTTTCTTTAGACGTTTTAAATTTTTTGTTTTAATGGAATAATATCCGGCCAAGTGCGAGTCGGACTCGCGCATGAGGGGTTCCGTACCATCGTAATACACGTTCGTAGTAGGGGAGCCCCTTTTACTTGTGAAAATTTCAACTGTCTACCTATACGGATCATGAGATACAGCCCGCTGACAGACAGACGGACGGACAGCGGAGGCTTAGTAATAGGGTCCCGTTTTATACCCTTTGGGTAAGGAACCCTAAAAAGGGTGACAAGCGAGCACACAGTCCACCTGATGGTAAGTGGATACTGTAGCCCATAGACACCTACACCAATCCTCAATCAAGAATCAAAATGCAGAAGCGTTGTCACCTCCTCAGACTAAGATAGAATGCCTCGTTACTCTGCTCTGTTATTCTGCTGTTTCACGCTGGTATTCTGTGGAGCGGTATTAATTCAGTTGATTTATGCCGCAGCCATTTATAACTGCAGCGTGCCTCTACCACGTCTACATTTTGTTTACTTTGCTTTGTAAGATTTTTCCGTCACGACCTTTCTATAGTGAGAGCGAGATGGAATAATATCCATCTCCTCTTTTTTCTTATCTTGCCATGAAAAAATATTATTTTAAATGGCGCTTCATTTTAATAGACGCTAGTAATTCATTTATTTGTATTTATTAAACAATAATAATATACTACGAAAGGAACATCGTTCCAACCGAGTGTTCCACGACACTCACGCATATTTTTTTTTATTTAAAAATGGCTGCTGATGTTACAATTTGCAAACAAATGGTATCCTTAACGTTGACCACTATTTCTCGGAACCGAGGACGTGTTAACGCGGATAAACAGAAATTACGTAACATGCTAACTAAGTGCTAATATGCAAATGTTAAGTTAGGAGCTAAGGGGCTTGTATTTTTATAAATTGTAAATATTCATATCCTGTTTCTTATCTTCGGTATATCCTGTTTGCTAACGATGTTACTCAGTCTAAACGATATAAGAAGAGTTCAGTAGCATAGCCCAAAAGTACAAGAATCAAAGGTGGGATTGCGCCATTGGCAAGAGGCAATCCAGCCATGGCTTCGGGTGGCAGATTTTAGGGAAGTAGAGTAGAACTTTATAAATTATACCACTAAAAATCACATACACACCCACACATAAAACATTATATTGTTTTATTTAAATAATATACAGGGACTAAGGAAGACCTACCGATTTTACAATACGTGTGAAAGAGCCCTCTCGCAGAGGCGTTAATGGGCGGCAGCAAACCTTATTATTCTATATATATATATATATATATATATACCACTGACTTGAAATTTGGCATATACTCCTTTCGCAACGTAGCTAACCTGCTAGGATTTTGGAAAATTCAACCCCTGAGGGGTAAAACAGCATATAGAGTCGATTATAGATGAGGAGAAAAAGTTTCAGTTGGTAGCTTTCTAGTGAATCGAGTGAATTGACACATGCATGTGGCTAAGCACCGCTTTATGCTATTTAGGTGATGTCTCCATTTAGAAATAGACTTGTGATAGGCTGTAATGATGATAGGATTTTAATTTTGTTTTAAGAATAGTGTCGAGTTTTTCTAGACTATTACTTTGATGATGACGGATGACTTTTTTCAGTATATCAGTATAATAGGATTCAAGGAATGATGATACTACTACAAATATATAACTTTTGATTGTCCTTTATTATCCATCAATATCGATATCTGATGTCGATAGTATATAAATAATGAGGAACAAAAGAGGTGAGAATAGTATCGATAGTGTCGATAGTCCTATCGATATTCTAACTTTCAAGATCAAATATTGGTAGGGAGACTTGCTATCTTTAGTTAGAGAGTAGAATTATCCTTGCTCGCTAGAAATTACTCGCTTTGGTCATAAAATAATAGAATATTTTTTATTCAATATAGATTACATGTAATTCTTTTAAAAGTCATTTTTACTTTTACCAATGGTTCGGAAAAAACCTTTGTCCTGGGAAGAACCAGCAAGAAAACCAGCGGGATTTTTTTCAAAGTATATTATACAATAAGAAAGGTTGTACAAACTATTAACAAAATTTATTTTAGAAACAGCTTGGAAGCAACCACCTCATACCCAGGGGTTATTATCAACCATTTGTGTTATTATCAATCATGTCACTCATATCTCGGTAATAGAGTTTCTCATCGAGATTTCTTGAAGGGAATTTCGAGAAATTTGGCCTTATTCGAGTCGAGAATCGCGTCTTAAGGCTGGGTGTTCCAGCGCATTACTATAGTCCATATAAGTTCCATAAAACTATAGTTATTTACAATTTATTTTATTTCCTAAATATTATTTACTTAGCAGAAGAGAAGTGCGCGCGCAAAATTTGGCACAGGTCTTATCTCGGCAACGTCCTATTTATTTACCTAAGGTACACTGCGGGACACTGGCAAGCGACGTGTGGATCGAAAATCAATTGAATAATCAATATTTTTTAGTAAATGTAATGAAAAAAAAACAATCGGGTGGAATTGATTCAAAATGAATTACCTATAAATTGATATTTTTATAAAAAAAGAGTATTAGTACTTGTTCAAAATGAAATTTGGTTTGTAAAAATCTGCAAATCGAACGTAGTTCGGTAATTTTTTCTATCGAGAAAATTGTATTGTATCTATATATCTATATATCTATATATATATATATATCTATATGAAAATTGTGGAGTCAGGGGTTTCCATGCTGGCCTACCTTTCCGGTGATCCTGTTATGGAATACGGTACGCGACCCCGGCTCCCCGAGCTACTGTTATTCTCATACCTTTCCTGCCGAGATAACAGTATCCTTACACCTATGCTCCTACCCCCAAACTCTTTTTCCTTTTCCCAAAGGGTAGCTTCCTCTACCAACAATAGCATACCCAAAGAGGGTTGGTGTCAGGCAGGCGGCCGACTGTAAAACTTCTGCCAAATCCCATGCAGTAAATGAATAGTACGAGTTGTGGGATATGTGACAGGGCTAGGGCGTACCTGGCAGACGCGCAGGGGCAGCACCCGGCTCCTGTGGGAAGTGGGCAGGGTTGTCGCACCTCACGGAGCGGGTGCGACGCAGAGAACAAGCCCGGAGAGAGAAGAATGTCAGAGTGAGGTTTGCAAGCTGGAATATAGGTACGATGACTGGAAGAGGAAGAGAGTTAGCAGATGTTTTGAAACGACGAAGAGTGAATGTTGTTTGGGAAACAAAATGGAAGGCAATAAAGCAAGAGAGATTGGGGAGGGATACAAGTTTTATATTGTGGAAGTGATGGGAAGCGAAATGGAGTAGGAGTTGTGTTAGATAGTGGAATGAAAGAACGAGTGACAGATGTGAAAAGAGTAAATGACAGAATGATAGTTGTTAAATTAATGATTGAAAACAAAGTAGTGAATGTTGTAAGTGTGTATGCTCCGCAAACAGGCTGTGAGAGTGTGAAAGAGAGTTTTGGGAGGAATTTGATTGTATGATGATGGGAATACCTGAGCGTGAGGATGTTTATATGGGAGGAGATTTTAATGGACATGTAGGAGAGTGAATGACGGGTATGAAAGAGTACACGGTGGATGGGGGTGCGGAATGCGGAACCGTGAGGGGAAGTTCTTCTGCAAGCAGCATGTGCTTTCGACCTGGCTGTAGTAAACACGTGGTTCCAAAACGAGATCAGCATCTTGTTACTTATAAGTGGCCACCGCGACACAGATCGACTATCTTCTGATAAGACGGAACCAAATCAAGAGTGTAAAAACTGCAAAGTGCTTCCAGGTGAAGACTTAGTATCCCAGCACCGAATTCTGCTGGCTGACATCTGCTAACTGTTCGCCTCAACAAACATAAGGATCGTCCCCACCCAAAATAAAGTGGCATTTGTTGCATAAGGAGGGTATGCAAGTGAATTTAGAGAGCTAGTTGTAAACAAGATGATAGAGATGGGTGATATGGAAGGAATGAGTGTGAATGAGTGCTGGAAGGAAATGGCTGATTGTATCCGAAGTGTGGCAAGGAAGGTGTTAGGAGAATCAAAGGGAAGCGTATGATAGATAAGGATGGGTGGTGGTGGAGTGAAAGTATTAGAGAAGTTTTGAGAGAAAAGAAAAATGCCTTTGAATGAATGGCATAGAAGACCAGAATGAATCCATAAAAGAAAGTAAGAGAGGAGCGTATAAAGAATGTAAGAAGAGAGCGAAGAAGGAATTGCTATTTGTAGGCAGAGGCGCAAGATAAATTATATCGGTCCTTGAAAGCCTCGAAGGGCAAAACGACTTTTCAAATTGCAAGAGCGAGAGAAAGGAATGGAAGAGATGTTTCACATGTAAAATGTATAAAAGATGATTCTGGAAGGATTTTGACTGACGATGAAAGTATAAAGAAGCGATGGAAGGAGTATTTTGAGAAATTGATGAATGAGGAGAATGAATGGAATGGTATGCTTGAAAACCCACCAGTGAATATGGGCTTAGTGAGAGAAATTAGTGTGGAAGAAGTAAAATGGCTGTTAGGAATATGAAGAATGGGAAGGCGGTCGGCCCAGATGGAATACCAGTAGAAGTGTGGAAGTTGCTGAGGGCGGATGGATGGAAGTGGTTGAGTTTATTTTTCGGTAAATTGTTGCAGGAAGAACAAATACCTGAGGAATGGTGCAGCAGTATACTGGTCCCCATTTTTAAAAACAAAGAGACGTCCAAAACTGCAGCAGTTACCGGGGAATAAAACTCATGTCACATACGATGAAAGTCTGGGAAAGAATAATAGAGAGAAGAATGAGAGAAGAGTGTGAGATAACACAAAACCAGTTGGATTCATGCCCGGTCGAGGTACGACAGATGCCATTTCGCATTACGCCAATTGTGCGAAAAGTACAAGCGCGTGCATAAAGATCTGCACATGGTTTTTGTCGACCTTGAAAAGGCGTATGATCAGGTTCCCGTGAGGTTTTGTGGTGGGCGTTAAAGATGAAAGGTATGCCTGGGAAGTATGTGAGGTTGGTCCGTGCTATGTACAGAGCATCCCGTACATGTGTACGATCTGCCGCGGGAACCGGGCAGTATCGATGTGGCGGTAGGGCTGCACCAGGGTCGGCATTGAGTTACCTCTTCCTACTGATTATGGACGCTGACGTCGGACCTGCAGGATGAGGCACCCTGGTGCATGCTCTTTGCCGATGACATCGTGCTTGTCGGGAAGAAGGCATCGAGGTACAGAGCAGACTGACGGGGTGGCAACGGAGGCTGGAAAGTGTTGGCTTGAAGATCAGCAGATCCAAAACCGAATATCTGTGCTGTGATTTCGGCCTTTCCAGTCCTGTACCCATGTCGTTGGATGGCGCTATACTGCCTATCTGCTCAGATGTCAAGTACCTCAGTTCCCTCATTCAAGGCGACGGCGGAATAGATAGAGCTGTGCAGCATAGGATTAACGCAGGGTGGATGAAATGGCGACAGGTCACAGCCACAACGTGCGACCCCGAATGCCAATAAGGCTGAAGGGAAAATTTACAAATCGATCATCCGACCTGTCGTCATGTATGGAAGTGAATGCTGGGCCGTCAAGAAGAAGGATGAAAATAGACTGCATGAATGAAATGAGAATGTTACGATGGATGTGGTGTGACAAGGATGGATAAGATAAGGAATGAGTATATAAGAGAAGCCTGAAAGTAGCGCCAGTGGTAGAAAAGGTGAGAGGAAGCAGATTGGCATGGTTTGGGCATGTGATGCGGAGGAATGAAAGTCATGTCACAAAACAGTGTTGAATATGAATGTGGAGGGACACACGGGCAGAGGAAGGCCGAATAAAAGATGGATCGATTGTGAAGAGTGATATGAGAATGAAAGGAGTAAGTATGGAAATGACGGCTGATAGAGAGGAATGGAACAAAAGATTTACTGCGCCGACCCCAGATAATGGGAAATGGTTTAGAGAATGATGATGATGATCTATATGAAAATTGTACTGTATTGACCGAGTGCATCGTAAGGAGAAAAATGTATCTAAAATATATTTTATTTTCAGATTTTAAATGTAATAATTTGACTATCAAAACCAATTTTAAAACGGACAAAACAGGAATACCAGCCTTATTTGGCAAATGCTACTTACACACTAGATATTTGTCGTGATATCGGGATAGTGGTACAGTAGTCCTATTATCTATACAAATAAATAAAAGTGTCTCTTTGTAATTTCAAAACAACAGCTTTTAGTAAATGCATAAGAAAGTATATACGGAACTTATATTAAAAAAAAAAACTTTTAAATTTTTAAAATTTTTGCCTGTCTGTCTGTTACTAGCCGTGGCTTGGTCACCCAGGAACCCACATGGCTGGCCCGAGGTGTAGGGCCGGTCCGAGATGGCTATTACGAGTGGGCGTGGCGAGCCCACTTCGGATGTATGTTGGTGGGCATCCTCTCCCCCTACCGCTGCATCCGAGGTAGAGTCGCAGAGGAAGAGGAGTGTTGGTATGGCAATGCGCCACTCGCTCTATCCTCTGCGACTCTGACGGGGCCACACCGTTGATGCGGTGGTGGTGGGGCTGCAGGGGGAGAGGTGTCGGTATTGCGAGGCACCGCTCTCCCTACCCTCGGCAGTCGAATTTTGCTGGCGGCGGAGCCATAGACCAGATCCACTGCTGGGGTCAGGAAGGCTAGTGCTTCTGAGTGCTTGTTTATCCTGGCCCCGGCCTTCGCGCATCGGACACCGGGGCTTCCGTTACGCAACTGAAGTTGGAGGCCGCGGAGCCGCGCCATGTGTTCTGGTGCGCCTTACCTGAGAAGGAGATGGGAGGAGTAGTCTTCTCCCAATGAGGAGCTGCCACGGGGCGGCCAGCGCTGATGGGGCCGCGGATGTGTGCGAAAGCGTTTCCGTGGCCCTGCCAATAAGCGACAAAGGTGGAACACCATGGGGTTTTAGTCGGTACGAGTCCGACATAACCCTTACTTGCCCCAGCGAGGCGGGTATGCGTATGCATTTCCCATGTAAAAAAACCTCACGTTATACGAAGTAACTTAGGCTATCTTTATTGAAAAATAAATTTACTCATGAAATCCAAACGTAATAAATTCCATGCGGAAGAAGTCGCGAGGAACAGTTAGTAACTTAAAAAAAAATAGTAATCCAAGATATCGAACATGTAACATTTATATAATGCTTTTCACGAACTGTGACCTAATATTGCTCGATTATCGATATAACTTCATAAACTTCACGCGACAAATATCGAGCGTGTAGCATTCGATATTGTGCTTATAATGTAATTCTTTGTTCTATGATGTGTAATTAAAAGTCTAGGTACTTAGTTAATGGAAAAAGATTTGGTAGTTATTTAAATGTTTATTTTATATTGTGAGGTTAAAAGTTCTACCTATTTAAAAGAAAAAGAATCTTTAGTTAATTGTATTTTTTTTTATAAAATGTTAATTTTTGAAGACAATTCAAGGATTCTTTTTATGAAAGTACTTCAGGTACTAACATACTGTTAATTATATCAAACAAAAGATTGTGTTGTCAAATTGTCAGTTATATGCTGACAATTTATGACTTCTTTCAAAAATTAAAAACTTCTCGATAACTCGAGAATATACTTGAGAAATTTTACGTGGTAGAGCCACTATGCAGCTATAATATGGTTGTGTCAAAAATGACCGAGGTAGAACCACAATCTCACAGAATACCAGGTGAAATAGTAGCTTGATGCTGCTATGTTTTGTATAGTGAGTGTAGAGTACCGAGGCCCTTTTAACTGGAAACGAGGCATTCCACCTTAGTCCTCAGGGGTGACAATGCATCTGCATTTTGATCCTATTCGAGCATAGATGCAGATGTTTATGGGTCACAGCATCCACTTACCATCAGGTGGACTGTTTGCTCGTTTGTCACACTAATTCTATACAAAAAAACTTGTCGGGAATTCGAGGGACTCAAGAAAACAATAAGTCGAGAGATGAGAAACCCTACTCAGTAATACTTATATTGCACTTGACTTATTGCAACTATTGCACTTGACGGTCCGCGGGTATACAACGTGCTTTAAGCCTGATTTACATAGATACAGTAGATCTTTTTTTATAGAATCAGAGTGACGAACGAGCACACAGTCCACTTGATGGTAAGTGGATGCTGTGACCTGGCCTATAGACATCTACATTTATCCTCGATTCAAAATCACAATGTAGATTTTGCATTGTCACTAAGATAGTTGCTTCGTTTCCAATAAAAGGTATCCGGTTCTTTAACCAGTGACAACATTGAAGATGATAAAAGAAGATATGATAAATATTATGATTAACAAGTAGTAAAATTAAATATTTTGTACAACCGACTACAATATAAACTAAAGGATAATTCAAAAACTACTGGTCAGACCTCTATCAAATATACATATATGGGACCACATGAGAAGCACCCGCTTTCAAATAAAAAAAAAAAAAAATCATCAAAATCGGTTCACCTAGAAAAAAGTTATAAGGTAACACAAATTGAAAAAGAAGCATAGTCGAATTGAGTACCTCTTCCTTTTAGAAGTCGGTTAAAAATGATATATTTTCTTTATATCGTTCCAGACTTAAGTTTTTAACAAAAAATCACAAGTTTAATTTTTTTATCCATATCCATACTTCCATACTAATATTATAAATGCGAAAGTGTGTTTGTTTGTTTGTTTGTTTGTCCTTCTTTCACGTGGCAACAGAGCGTCGGCATGGCATGATTTTTTGTATGGGGATAGTTCGGTGGCTGTAGAGTGACATAGGCTACTTTTTTCCGCGGAAAACATCTCATTCCGTGGAAAATCGAATATGTTGCACAAGTTTGTCCTTCTTTCACGTCGCAACAGAGCGTCGGCATGGCATGATTATTTGTATGGGGATAGTTCGGTGGCTGTAGAGTGACATAGGCTACTTTTTCAGCGGAAAACATATCATTCCGTGGAAAATCGAATATGTTGCAAAATTAAATTCAGCTAGGTGGCGCCACCGTGATTCTACAAGACGGACGACGGTACGATGTACGAACACAGAAGGTCAAAATATCTGGATTATTATGTCTTTTTACCAAAATTAAGATAAAAAATGTATGGATCTGTATTTTTCCACGCAGGACCGGGAAGAGAGCGATAAAAAACATAAAATTCACCAGCTGATTTTCTTCAAACGTTTTGGTGCATCGTAATTCACAGAATAGGCGATAACCTCGCAGACGATATTAAGTAATCCGTTGATGCTCTGCCTACCCCGCAAGGGTTACAGGCGTGATTATAAGTATGGATCAGAAATACTATCACCACCTGTCACGCTTTCACTCTTAACTATTACTTAACAATGGTAGAAACAGTTCTTAGTAAGCCTTATTAATAAGCCTTAGTAATATTTATTGAACGGAAATGAATACAGTTCTTATATGTGGTTATGAATGAATCGGTATTACAATAAGAAAAATTGTGCAAAATTATAAGAAAAATATTTTTTGAGAGTTCTTATTACTAACGTATACATAGTTTAAATTGATTCCGCTAGATGTCGTTACTAGGTTTTTAAAACGCGGTAACGAAATGTTTTCTGACATGTACTTAACTCCTGCCGTTGAGCCGCGCGTCAACTTATAGTGCATACGGTACCTATACGCTTAAATTGTTTCTATTTCGTAGCTTATTCGACTACCTGCTTTCGATTTTGGTTGTTTGTTATTTGCTTTGTGATTTGGTTAAGGTTGAATGGATTTATATTGGCTTTCATTTTCGGATTTGTGTATTTTCTTGGATCGGTTTTGTTGATTTGGTTGGTATTCCTTTATACATATTTAGACTATGGCTTTGATTTTGGATTTTGTTTATTTAGAATCGTGAATTGGTTTTCGTTGTTTTAGGTTGTTTAACAATATTTCAAAGGAATATTAATAGTATAGATAGTGTATACGGTACCTATACACTTACTTCTTTTTTCGTTGGTTATATTTATATTGACTACTGCTTTCGATTTCGGTTTTCTGCGATTTGTGTTGTGATTTGGTTTAAGTTGATTCGATTTTTTTTGGCTATCGTTTTCGGATTCGTGTTGTGTCTTGAACTGGTTTTGTTGTTATGATTTTAAAAAATATTTAAAAGGAATATTTATTCCTTTTAGATATTTTGGATTTACTTTTAAAAAAATATTTAAAAGGAAATTTAATTCCTTTTAGGTACTTTAACGTTTTTTTATAAATAGGTTTTTTCTTACTTCATAATGCCTCGCAAATGTTAGTCCAGCCTTTCAAGAGTATCTTCTCAAAGACAAGCGAAAAGATTAGCTCGATCGCTAGAATCTTTAGAAGATGCTGAACTGAGAAGGCAAGAACAAGCAGAGCGTCAGGCTGCTTTAGAGCATCTGAGACACCTTCTCAAAGTCAGCGAAGGCGTCTTGAACAGGCAGAGCGTCAAGCTACTTTGAGCTACTGAACCACCTGCTCAAAGTCAGCAAAGGCGTCTTGAACAGGCAGAGCGTCAAACTACTTTAGAGCTACTGAAACACCTGATCAAAGTCAGCAAAGGCGTCTTGAACAGGCAGGCGTCAATCTACTTTAAGAGCTACTGAAACACCTGCTCAAAGTCAGCAAAGGCTATTCGAACAAGCGGAACGTCAGGCCGCCTTAAGAGCCATGAAACACCTGATGAAACTCAACACAGACTCATTGAGCAAGCTGAACGTCAATCTACTATAAGGGCATCTGAAACACCAGAACAGACACAGGCGCGAAGAGATGCAAATACAGCTCAAGCTGAACGTCAACAAAATTTTCAAAGAAACAATTGGTCGGTTTTAATGACGCAGCATTCAATTATGATCCGTTGATTGATTATAAAAATCACAGGTTAGTTGTTATCGGACTGATGGACAAGGCGTGTCGATTTTGCAGCGCTTTAAAATGGAAAGATAAGACCGCAGGCATGTGCTGTTCCAATGGCAAAGTGTTGGTGAAAAATGGCAAAACTTGGGGAACCAGAAGAACCTTTGAAAACTCTCTTTTATATGATGCTAATGAGTCACGGCGCTTTTAAACAGGATCCGGAAATATAACTCATGCTTTCAAATGACGTCCTTCGGAGTTGACCGGAAATAATAATGCCGGTTTTCGCCTACATTTACGGTGCAAGGGCAAATTTATCATAGAATAGGTTCACTTTTCCAGCTGAAAACGAACAGCATAAATTTTACAAGTATATTTTATGGGTGACGAAGAAGATTGAGGTAGACCGTCGCTGCCAATTTATCCAGGAGTTGAGAGAGACACAGTGTTCAAAATTCAAAGATTCTTGCATGAACGTAACATTTTAGTCAAAACATTTAAAACTGCTTTAGAAAACCTACCTGAAGAGGATTATAAAGTCGTCATTCACGCAGATCGGACCCTCGAGGAGAGCATGAAAGGCGCTACATGCACCTTTGATAAACGAAATAGCAGCCGTAATTAGTGGTGATCAATTTTCTTCACGAGACATTGTCTTGCGAGCACGTGATGATACGTTGCAACGGGTAGCCGATACACACAAGTTTTATGACGCTCTGCAATACCCATTGATTTATTGCAAAGGACAAGAGGGTTATCATTTTCAAATTCCACTCATTAACCCGGTTACAAAGGATCCTACTCCGAACAAAAAAGTATCATGTATGGATTTTTATGCGTATCATATGATGTTGCGAGAAAATGATTTTAACCTCTTAGCCCGGTGTAGACAATTATTTCATAAATTTTGGTAGACATGTATGTGAAGGTAGAAAGTGAACATCTCCGTTATATATCTTTAAATCAAAAAAAGCTGCGCATTGAGAATTATATACATTTACAAGATGCAGTTTCTAGCGACGCCAATGTAAACCCCAGAGATTTAGGTAAAATGGTAATTCTGCCCTCAACATTCGTTAACAGTCCCTGCTACCTACATGAGCACACACAAGACGCATTCGCCTATGTACGAACTTACGGAAGACCTGATCTTTTGTTACTTTTACTTGCAAACCCACATGGAAAGAAATAACGAGGAGCTAATGCCGGGCCAAAAAGTACTGACAGACACGATTTAGTTGCTAGAGTATTTAGATTAAAAGTACAAAAATTAATGTATGTAATTAAAAGGAAAATTTTCGGAGAGGTGCAGTGCTTCATGTATTCAATTGAATGGCAAAAAGAGGATTACCGCATGCCCACATTCTAATATGGCTTAAAGAGAAGTTGCAGCCCAGCCAAATAGACGACATAATAAGCGCCGAGATTCCGGACCCTGAGCAAGATAAAGAATTGTATGATACCATCGTCCGAAATATGATTCACGGTCCATGTGGAGCACGAAATTCAATATCGCCATGTATGAAAGAAGGAAATGTACAAAGAAATTCCTAAACAGCTATTAAAAGAAACAGTGCACAATGACAATGGTTACCCTTTATACAGACGCAGAGCTCCCGAAGATGGTGGCAGGAAAGTTACAATCAAATCTCGCTCTGGAGCGTTCGAAACCTTAGATAACAGCTGGATTGTCCCGTATTCGCCCATTCTATGTAAAATGTTTAATGCCCACATTAATGTAGAAGCATGTAGCTCTGTCCGCGCAATCAAGTATATCTGTAAGTACATAAATAAAGGAAGCGACCAAGCAATATTTAATCTCAGGAGTGAAGGTGAGGCAAATCCGTTAATGAAGTACAGACCTTTCAAGCAGGGCGTTATGTCAGCAGTAACGAGGCAGCGTGGTGTCTCCATGGCTTCCCTTACACGAAAGGCACCCAACAGTTACTCACCTTGCTGTGCACTTAAAAATGGAGAGCGTGTATATTTCACCGAAAGAAATTTCAAGAAAGAATTGCATCACCGCCAAAACTACACTAACAGCCTTCTTTCAACTTTGTCAAACCGACCCCTTTGCAAAAACGTTGTTATATTCTGAAGTCCCCCGCTATTATACTTGGAACACATCTAGGAAGGAGTGGAAACGCCGTATTCAAGGCGCGCCTGTTGCAAATTGGCCCGGTGTAAAGTCATCAGATGCCCTTGGTCGTGTGTATACCGTCCACGTAACTAATTTTGAATGTTTCTGTTTACGATTGCTGCTGCACCATGTTCGGGGTCCTACAGGATATAAAGACCTTAAAACTGTCAACGGTCAGGAATGCGCAACTTATAGAGAAGCATGTGAAGCTCTGCATCTTTTAGAAAACGATAATCACTGGGATGAAACCATGGAGGAAGCTGTGCAGTGCCAGTCACCAGCCAAAATTAGGGATCTTTATGCAACTCTCATATCATCTTGCGGGCTATCTAATGCACATAAATTGTGGGACAAATATAAAGAGTACATGGCGGAAGATATTTTATGAAGGTTACAGCAGACACAAGCGAACATGACATACAATGAACACATTTATAATGAAGCACTTGGAAAAATTGAAGATAAAGTAATGGCAATGGTAGGCAAAAATTAAGCGACTTTGGAATGATAAGTCCTCAGCGAACAACTGAAAATGAACTAAGTGATGAAATTATACGTGAAACAAACTACGATATACCAGCTTTGCAGCAGCAAGTAGCCGAATTTGTACCCGCTTGCTTCCCGAACAAAACGAGTTTTTGACAAAGTATTAGGACAAATTGAATCTGGAAATGGTGCACTTTTCTTTTAGATGCCCCTGGAGGAACTGGGAAGACATTTTGTTAAATTTATTAGTAGCGCAAGTACGGAAAGATAAAACATTGCTGTGGCTGTAGCTTCCTCCGGTATAGCCGCCACGCTGCTAAGCGGGGCCGCACTGCACATTCTGTTTTAAACTCCTCTAAATCTAGCCCAGGAAGAATCGCCGATCTGCAACTTTAGCAAAATAGTGCACGAGGTATAATGCTACGACAATGCAAACTTTTAGTGTGGGACGAAAGTACAATGTCGCATAAAAAGCTGTAGAAGCACTAAATCGAACGCTCCAGGATTTGCGCAGCAATACCGATGTAATGGGAGGAATGGTGGTTTTACTGGCTGGTGACTTTCGCCAAACTTTACCTGTCATTCAAAAGGGCACACCTGCAGATGATATTAAAGCATGCCTCAAGTCGTCTATTTTATGGAACAAGGTGAAAAATTCAGTTTAACTACGAATGAGAGTGCATTTGTATAATGATATCAATGCTGGAAACTATGCTGACACACTATTAAAAATTGGCGATGGGCGGTTGAAACGGATGCTTAATCTGAATTAACGGAGCGTTTATTCAGATTTAACGAACAACATGCATGAAGACAAATGGTTATGTGAAAGGGCGATTCTTGCACCAAAAATGAGAGCGTTAACAAAATAAATTCAGATATATTAAGCGAAGTAGCAGGAGAAATAACAGAGTATTTGTCAGTAGACACAGTTATGGACACAGAACAGAGCACTTCATATCCCGTAGAGTTTCTAAATTCTCTAGAGTTGTCAGTGTGCCCTCACATAAGCTTCAATTAAAATTAGGCGTCCCAGTCATGCTAATGCGAAATTTAGATGCTCTCGGTTATGTAACGGGACAAGGCTGCGTGTGACACATCTTGGACGGAACATAATCGGTGCTACAATTTTGACAGGCGTAGGAAAAGGTGAAAATGTTATTATACCACGGATCCCTATAATTCACAGATCTTCCTTTTCAATTCAAAAGGTT
Organism: Parnassius orleans; assembly: GCA_029286625.1. Taxonomy (NCBI): domain Eukaryota; kingdom Metazoa; phylum Arthropoda; class Insecta; order Lepidoptera; family Papilionidae; genus Parnassius; species Parnassius orleans. Next base: position 4,699 of record JAGSMP010002503.1, on the reverse strand, counting down.
GCAGTTCCTATTAAGCTCAGTTTTGCAATGACAATTAATAAAGCGCAAGGGCAAACGTTACAGGTAGCGGGGTCAACTTAGAAAAACCGTGCGTCAAGCCGTCAAATGCCCAGAATCTCCACATTCTTTGCCCGAATGGAAAAACATATAACATTGTGTACAGTAGCGTCTTAAAATAGTGTTCAGTTAGTTTTTTTTCCAAAATTCCCACAATCAATTAATCAGAATTCCCACAGATCTTCCCTTTCAATTCAAAATTTCCTATTTAGCTCAGTTTTTTTTCAATTCCAAATGCTGCACCTCTGACGGACCTATTAAGCTCAGTTTCCTTTCAACTCAAAGGCTGCATCTCTGACGGATCTTTATTTGGCTCAGTTTCCTTTCAATTCAGAAAACTGCATCTCTGACGAATCAATTTAGCTCAGTTTCTTTTCAAAAGTCTGCATCCCTGACGGATAATTATGCTCAGTTTCCTTTAATTAAAAAAATATCCCATTTCCATTTAGAATAAACAGGCTATTTTCATGCTTTCCTATACGCTGCGTTTCAAAACATTTAAATAGGCTGACGAATCAATTTTGCTCAGTTTCCTTTTAATGGCTGCATCTCTGACAAATCTATAAAACTCAGTTTTCTTTCAATTCAAAAAGCAATGGATAGTTCATTTCCCAGTGACCATGCGGGCGAAGCCGCGGGTAACAGCTAGTTTCTTAATAATTCTTCTTATAATAGTGCTGCGTTAATAAAAAGTATCCATTTGATTCTTTTGATTTATAATGTAAAGTCGAGGTCAAATTGCAATTTACATCGACGAATGTCCTTAATACTCTACAAGGTTAAGGTCAATGAGGCTAGAATTTTCTGCTCACCAGATGTCGCTAGTTGACATTGAGGTAAAGTTTTTTGTTACACAATGTAATTTAATTGAGAAGTTGTTTTTTTAATAAAAGTTTATCAGTTTCTAGAGTATTATATTAATACACAAAACAATGCATCAGTGGTTTGCTCTTTAATTTTTTGCATATTTTTAACTTTTTTAAAAAAAAAAACTACTTTTATGAATATCTGTGGTTTGGTTTATTTATTTTTAATGTTATTATTATAAAATATAGCTAATACTACAGAAAGAAACAATAACTTTTACATTTTCCGAACAAATTAATTTTCCCGCTATGAAATCTGTCAAATATTATACCTGACTTTCTAGTGGCGCCGCCCTGGTGGCAGAAAAAGTCGTGGATGCCCTCATTGCTAATATAATGAACGATATATATTTATATGTATAACACAGTACTAACTGGTGCTCTAGCGTACAATTGACTTGTAGAGTCAGTGTCGCCCTCTTGTCTAATAACTAATTTTTATTTATACAGCCAACAACCTTTTTGGTCTACAACCTTTCACCTGAAGTTACTGACGCTGAGATACAGACGCTGAGTTGTATCAGAGTAAGTATCTTAAACTGGTCAGTAGCCTATTGATGTTATTTATTCTCTATTACGTTACTCGTATATCCTACATACGTGCCTCTCATGAGCACAGGCCTTTTTAGGTAGTTAGACTTGTGAAAACGCATCTTAATTTTGAATCATAATCGAAGAAAGATGTAGGTGTCTAGATAGGCCGCAGAATCCACTTACCATCAGGTGGCCTGTGTGCTCGTTTGTCACTTCTATTCTATGAAATATCTCTTTTCTCTTTTTCTCTTTTTTTTTTGAAATATGTTAATTAAATAGAAGCAACTTAATAAATATTGTATATTTTCTTAGATACTAAAACACCAAATGACTCTATTTACGGGATTTATTTCCTTTATAATAATTATTTATCATATTCATAAGATGATGTTAGGCATCCATCATTTTCCAGGAGTGACAAAGCACCTTCTTTGTTTTTATGATGGTTGCAAGTGTCCATTAATACAGTAGTTAATTAATATGGATAGTTGGCTCATCCGTCACCTATAAAATATACTTATATATATTAATTCTTAACGAACGAGGAAATAAGACCCAAGATCGGGAGGCCTTTGCCCTTTCTCTTCTTTGTTGTTAAAACGATACGTTGAATTATAGGTAGGCAGGCGTTCCTTAATCTGTCTCATCTCCATTTATGGACAAAACAATGGATTATTTCAGGGTTATTCTTTTTTCCCCATTTATAAAAATAGTTTTTATATAGAATAAGGGTGACAAACGAACAAAAAGCCCACCGGATGGTGACCCATAGACATCTACATCTATCCTCAAATTAGAAACAAAATGCAGATGCGTTGTCACCTCTGAGGACTTAGATGGAATGCCTCGTTTCCAGTAAAAAGGAGTCTTTGGTTCAACTTTTGGTACACTCAACATACGAAACACAGCAACATTAAGCTGCTATTTTACGCTGGTATTCTGTGAGAGCGTGGTCCTTCTCCGGTCGAGCCGACCAGTCCTCCGTGATCATGGGTGCAGCAAGGCACCCTAAACGTCGGGAATTACAAATAAGTAAAATAAATGCGATAAAGTCCGTAAAAATAGTTTTATTCAATGTGTAGTGTTCGCGTCAATATAAGAAATCATTAGCTGTTTTTACAATTGAAACTATAATTGGCTATTGTGCGACAATACGTTATATAAGACTCTATACCCATCCATTATGAGACAACATTAGTCTTAGCTAGAACAATTTTCTGGTATGTGAGTTAGGTCAAGATGTAAAGAAGACCTTGTAATAGTTTTATTATGGTGTAGAGATGGCATGTATTATTATTTATTAATCAACTAAAGTCCTATTTATCGTTCCGTTCTCTTAATTTTAACGAGGTTTTTAGTTTATCATAGAAATGCTTCAGTTACGACTCAGTCTATTTTTTAACCGACTTGAAAAAGGAGGAGGTACTCAATTCGACTGTATATTTTTTTATGTGTGTTACCTCATAACTTTTTTCTGGGTGAACCGATTTCGATGATTCATTTTTTATTTGAAAGCTGGTGCTTGTCATGTGGTCCCATATAAATATTGATCAAGGTATGACCAGTAGTTTTTGAGTTATCCTTAATAATTTATATTGAAGTCGGTTGGACAATATTTTTAATTTTACCACTTGTGGTTTTATAAGCAATATACAGTACCCCATATTGTCCTATGGGTGTCGTAAGAGACGGCAGAGGAAAACTGAAACAGGAGATGGGCAGCAGCGTCTTCCTCATAACAACTCAAAATAATGAAAAAAAAAACAGTGGTTAAAAATCCATGATGGTAAGTGTCGACCGCCGCCCATGTAAACTGCAACACCAGGGGAATTGCAGGTGGGTTGCCATCTGTGATGATGATGATAGAAAACGGTAATTTCATGGCTAACTACTGTCAATTCTGTGACTGCCTCGTTGGTTGTAAATGCGGTTGCTAATCATGAGGTCCCGGGTTCGATTCCCTGGTCGGGCCAAAATCAAAAATTAGCTGTTTCTGTTAAGAAATTCTCAGTAACAGCCCGAAGCTAAGAAGTTGGCGATGTTTCACCCTCGTGCCTCGGAAAGCACGTAAAGACGTTGATCTGCGCCTGATCTCTCTCCGGCCATGCCGGTTTGCCGTCCCATCGGACTATGAGAGTGAGGGAATAGAGTGCACTTGTGCTTACACAGAAGATGACAGATGGCTAGTCTCCGTTGAGACTGGGTGACGTGAACGAAATTCGGTCTGGAGGATATTATTATGCAATTTTGTATCGTATATTTTTGAAGATCATATTATCAAAAATAATACTACTTATTTTTTTAATTAAATTTTACATACATAATACATAAACACTCACGCCTGTCACACAGAGGGGTAGGCTGAGACTACGGACTTCCATTTGGCACGATCCTGGCACACTCTCTCGCCTCCTTTACATCCATATATCTACGCATACACGCTCGTCGGTTAAAGGTACTCTAATCTGGCCTATTTTCAATATATCGCCAATTTGGTCGATAAACCTTCGTCTAGGGCGTCCCTTTCCGACTCTGCCGTTCACTTCTGCAGCATAAATTTGCTTTGTCACTCTTTCTTCGTTCATTCTTTCTACATGACCAAACCACCGAAGCATTCCTTTCTTAATCCTGGTCACAACGTCATCTTGCAAACCACACTTTTCTCTTATCACACTATTTCTCACCCTGTCATTCAGATTCAGTCCTAGCATACTCCTTAATGACCGCATTTCTACAGCATTTATTCTACTCTCATGCTTCTTCTGCCAGACCCAACTTTCACTACCATACATTAAAGTAGGGACTAACACAGCATTATGAATTGCCATACGTGCCTTTTTTGACACATTCTGACTTTTCATAATAGCATGTAGAGCCCCATTCACTCTATTTCCTGCGTTCACTCGTCGTTCTATATCCTTATCATATCTACCATCCCTGCTAAATAAACATCCCAAATATACAAACTCATCCACTTGCTCAATCATCTCCCTTCTATTCTTATTTCATAACGTTTTACTTCTCTTCAAAACCATCACTTTCGTCTTACTTGCGTTCACTTTCATACCACTTTCTTTTAATGACCAGTTCATTAAGTAACCATCATTGCAACTCGGCCGCCGACGATGCAAATATGACTTGATCATCGGCGTACAAAAGGCATTTGACGGTTAACTCACCCATTCTCAACCCACATTCTTCAATTTTCAAAGTTTGCAAACAACTGTCCATAAATAGGTTAA
>JAGSMP010002502.1:0-52158 GCA_029286625.1 Parnassius orleans | reverse complement strand
ACTCTCATGCTTCTTCTGCCAGACCCAACTTTCACTACCATATATTAAAGTAAGGACTAACACAGCATTATGAATTGCCATACGTGCCTTTTTTGACACATTCTGACTTTTCATAATAGCATGTAGAGCCCCATTCACTCTATTTCCTGCGTTCACTCGTCGTTCTATATCCTTATCATATCTACCATCCCTGCTAAATAAACATCCCAAATATACAAACTCATCCACTTGCTCAATCATCTCCCTTCTATTCTTATTTCATAACGTTTTACTTCTCTTCAAAACCATCACTTTCGTCTTACTTGCGTTCACTTTCATACCACTTTCTTTTAATGACCAGTTCATTAAGTAACCATCATTGCAACTCGGCCGCCGACGATGCAAATATGACTTGATCATCGGCGTACAAAAGGCATTTGACGGTTAACTCACCCATTCTCAACCCACATTCTTCAATTTTCAAAGTTTGCAAACAACTGTCCATAAATAGGTTAAACAGCCACGGGAAGCGTACAAAGTGAATTAAGAACAGACACAATCTTTTTTCAAATTTCCGCCGAGTCAAGTAGAAGGCCAATAGACCATGTGCCAATTTAATTAAATTTATTTTATATGAAGTGATTTGACTACGTTTCATCAATTAACCATTGATAAAAATGAGAAAACAATTTACAATTGTGTTTACAAGAAACACTATCAGTTGAACCTATAAATGTATATATTATTAATAAATGATTCCCATAATATTTTGTATGTTTTTTTTATTTTGCCTAGTCTGAAACGTTCTAAACTCTAGATAATGTGGCGTAAAATGACTGACAACCACTAGAACATTTTATCTAGGTTCAAAGATGTTTTACGTTTTCGTGGCCTCCTCGTGATATTTTTCTCAGCATTAGGTACCCTTCTGTATCTGAAACGAATATGAATATTGCATATGTATACGATTCAAAAGTAAAGTAACAGGCTATATAAATCCTTTGCTGGGCACAGAACTCTTCTTATTTCTGAGAGGGGTTTTAGGGCAAGGAAATTTCACCGCGCTGCCCCAATGCGTGTTATGGAACTAACAGGCGAACAAGGCGAACTATGTCTTCTAAATTTTTTCTTATTCCTCAGACAAGGGTTTCCTCAAGATGTTTTCGTTCACCGCCAAGCACGTGCTAAATCAGCACTTAAAATTGCAATTAAAAATTTCATTGGTGCTACCGGGATCAAACCCAAGGAAAATTTACAGCGAGCGCTTGACCGAGAGCTACTAATACGACACAAATAAATACGATTCAACGTATATAATAAAACACTTACGTACTTAAAACTTAAACACTTGATAGCTCGTGATGCCTACCGGACGAAGCTACAGCACCACACCGTGCAATGTAATTGAAGATGCTAAACTGACATAATTCTCAGTGATGCGTATGTATATAGGCAGTATATCACCTATATACTTGTCACTCTGCAGTGTATTAATATTTGTACTTTCTAAGAAATACAGAGTAGTCGCTAGACGGCAAGTTGACGTCGCCTAAAATCTCTGCGGTCGCCATTTCGTCAAGGTCATCCAGTCTTCTTAAAGCCTTAAGTCCGCCCTCCATAATATTTTATGTAATAAGCTTTTCAATAAAGAGTAACTAAATAAATAAATACTATAGCATTTATTAAATAAAGTATAAAATAAATTGTTAATTGTAATAGACCATAATCTTATAAATTTTTGTCTATTAGCTCTAGTGTTTGAAGAAAGGTAGTCTAAAGAGAAAGATTAATGGGAATATACTTTTTATTCGCAATATTTTTTTTAAGATCGAAGTGATATGCGAACATGCCCGTGTAGTGGCGGTGTAAGAATATCTACTACTATCCCATATTATCCCGTGGGTGTTGTAAGGAGAGACAGAGGAAATAAACTGCAGGATATGGGCAGCAGCAACCTCATGATCACTCCATAACAATATAATCTATTGTCACAAACCATCTCTCAAGAGTGCAACTGGCAATCCAATTCCATTGATGCAATCTATGTGAATGGACTGCAGTCCATGGACATCTGCAACTTCAAACAGTTGCAAACCAATTTATAATCCGTTCGCTAAGATACTGTCGGTACAACCGGAGTGCACTTATTATTTAGATTTTATTTAAATATTTTAATATATTGTTTAAATTAATATTTTATTATTCTAAGAATAAAATAGAATACTATTTTATTCTTATGGTTATTAGTAAATATTGTGTAAATAATAAAACTAGTTAGGTAGCAAAGAATTTTACTACGTGCTACGTTTTAAAAGCCAAATTCTCCTTGGTACGCCGCATACGGCAACCTTTGATGTCAGTGGCCTTTGATGGAATTTATACGTATTCGAAATATTTTATTTGTTAGATAAGCAGATTTTCTCATGAGTTTTACCGTCAGCGCTGAAACGTGATATATGAGCACTTAAATGCTATTAACGATCTCACATCAGCGAGGACTGAACCGGAGAAAGGGCGAATTTAGGGCGAATATTAAGGCCCGGTGGCGGTACCCACTACCCCATATCTTCCCGTGGTGTTGTAAGGCGACAGAGAGAAACTGAGGCAGAAGATGCAGTAGCATCTTTCTGATAACAGCAAATAGTAATAAAAATCTGCGGTTACCAACCCACTCGACAAGCGTGGCCACGGTGGCGATCATGGTAACGGCGGGCAAGGGTGCAAGAATCTCCGGTAGAGGTTCGGGCCACCTACGACGACTCGACCTGGCAACTTATAACGCACGCACCCTGAGGACTGACGAGAAGATCCTGAGCTGGAAGAAGAGATAGACAAGTTGCGCTGGAATATTATAAGATTATCCGAGGTCCGAAGAGGGGGGGACACGGTAATCCTGAATCCGGCAACTTGTTCTATCACCGGGAGGGCGACCATCTGTCCCAAGGAGGTGTCGGATTTATCGTCCACAAGTCTCTCGTTAACAACGTTGTAAAGATTGGGAGTGTCGACGAGGGTTGCGTATGTACTTATACTCAGAATCACCAAACGGTATTCTGAAGGTCACACGTTTACCCACCAACCACGGCACACCCGATGAGGAGGTGGAGGAAATGTATGAGGATATCTCTAGAGCCATGCATACTCCAAAACCCACTATACGGTGTTAATGGGAGACTTCAACGCAAAGCTAGGCACAGAGAGAACGGTGAGCTGAAAGTAAATTCGATTAGGCACGAAACTCAAGGGCCAGCAACTGGCCGACTTTATGGAGAAAGAGAGACTTTATGATGAACTTTTCTTCCAGAAGCGAAATTTTTTTCCTTTTATTGAGAAGACGCTACTGCCCATCTCCTGTTATGTTTTCCTCTGTTTGTGATGGATGGAAGATAAGACATCAAATACCCAGACGCCTGGTACCACTACAGCTAATTTGCTAAACTTGGTGTACTATATCAACATACGTATGGTGAAGAGGATCTATATCTTTAGTCGTGTAGGTATCGTAAGAAACTAATATAGAAATGCAGAAAGATCTTATATGTTTAATAAACACCGTTACAAACATCTCGTCGTCGCCAGGCGAAAATAAACAGACCAACGAATGGCATCTACGTTAAAGGTGCAAAATGTCTGGTACTGCGAACGTCAATTCGCGATGAAGAAGTAGAAGAAGAGGAAATGGTTATAGTGGCAACTGGTGAAAACCATGTGTGACCTTTCTGGTATTTTCCATACCTCTTCCGATACACATGGAATGAAATAGGACGATGATTTGTCTTACTCCGCCATAAAATATATTTAAACCTTCAAATACTTCATTTTATAAAAGAAAAAAAACGACCTGGGATAATTATTCTAATTTATGTTATTAAGTTAACACTAATTACAATACAACATTTTAAAGATGTTTAAGTGACCAAAAGTTACCTAACTGAAGCAAAATTAAGGAATATTTTGTTATTAATTATTGCCAAATTTTACTCATTTTATCCTATTCCAAGACTCAGAATTAAAGCAAGAGTTGAGTGTAGTGGATAGAAAAGCTTAAGCAAGGAAAAGTCGGCATTGAAAGACCATTATTATTTTGAATAGAGTTTTTTTTAAAAAACACTACAATAAATAGTATATTTTGTATTCACGAGAATAGAAGAGGATAAACTATTAAGGGAATTTTATGCAATTTTACACGGCACGGTCTCCAAAACTGGATTTCATAGAACTGATTTTACACGTGGTTAAACCTTGCCATAGTTATATGATGGTTGTGGCACGAATGGTGTGACAGAGGATGGACCACGCTCTCGCAGGATACCAGCGTAAAATAGCAGCTTAGTGCTGCTTTATTTGCATACTTAGCATGCAAAGAACCAGTGACCCTTTCACTGCAAAAGACATTCCATCTTAATCCTTAGGATATGAATTTTACAGGCTACAGCGTCCACGAACCATAAGATAAAACCATAACATAAGGTAGCCGGGCTAACTATGACATCGGGACGTCAAACATCTCAGTCCCCTGTGACCATAGGTTGTTATAATAAATTAAAATCCATAAGGCGAAAAGTGGAATAATATCCATCTCGCAACATTTTCTTATCTTGGCATGAAAGAAATATTATTTTGAATGACGCTTCATTTTAATAGACGCTAGTAATTCATTTATTTGTATTTGTTAATCAATATAATACGTTTATCAGTAATAATATACTACAAAGGAACTTCATTCCAACGGGTGTTCCACGACATTTACGCATGTTTTTCACAATTCTTCTATTGCTACATTCACCAAAGTACGCTTCGAGACAAGGTGAAGCTAAGGGGTTTTGTTAACACAGTTCGGTAGTCAGCAACATGTCATAAAAGTTTAAAGGATAATTTGTCACATAGCACTTGAATCGTTCCATTGGGAATCCCCATCTCGACGTTAACTTTTCATTTAAAATACGAGTGACAAACGAACTACTAAATACATGTAATCAAATAAGAAAGTTGTGTTTGTTCAATAAATGACCATTGCTTGGAGAGGTTTAGAAGTAATATAATAAAAATACTTCATCACTTACTTAAAAAATAGTGCTAATTATTTGTACGGTATGTTATTTAAAATTATAACTTGAGAATTTAGTAGAATATTTACTTCTAAAACTTTTTTTAACAGTCGCAAATCATTTAATGAATGGGGACAGTAGGAATTTATAAATGTAGCGAAAGTTACAAGAGCTTTATAATGAAAGATCATCTAATACTAGTGTTATATTTAGAGATTATGTAAAACATATTCTAAAATATTTAAAAAGTGTGCTCCACAGCTAAGGCTTTACATTTGAGTAACAAAATTAAAATGACCTAGAGAATAATAAATAGTGAAACGGGCAAAATCAAACCGCGCAACCTCGGATATTCAATTGAACATTACCAATAATTTAACTCGATCTGATCATTAAGCTATGGCTTTTGAGAAACATTTACGGATCTTCCTTTTCTGACAACAAAGTCATTAAATTTTCCTACTGTCGCTGAATCATTGCTTAAACAAAATGTAAAGGCTTGTTCAAATACTTTAAATCCCATAGAGTATTGCCAAAGATATCGTTAAATATTTTAAAACTATTGATGTTAAGAAAACGGCAGACTTATGGACGATTTGCGTTATTTTTATCTATAATAGATATAATAGCACTTTATCTAGCCACTATATTTAATACAAGGCGTCGAATCTGTGTTTCTGATTTAATTGAACATAGTAAAGTCATACTTTTATTTCATGTGGTAGTACATTAAACCCCGCCAATTTTAGACCGATTTCTGTACTACCAACATTTAGTAAAATTTTTGAAAAATTATTTTTAGATAAGATCTTAAGTTTCTTTAATATTAATGAATTGCTACAAAAATCAATTCGGTTTTACAAGGGTCGTCTGACAATTGACGCTGGAGTTAAGCTTATATAAACATATTTTGTGCATGGGAGAATTGGGATGCTTTGTGTATATTGTGACCTTTCCAAAGCCTTCGACTGTGTTCACTATGATACATTAATCAGGAAGTTGTACTATGTTTATTATTCCATATTTAAGTAATAGAATGCAGTTATTATCAATGTAAAAGTTCTTTCGGGTCACCTGTATAATGGTGTCCGTCAGGGCTCGATTCTCGCCCATTCCTATTTCTAGTATATATTTATGACTTCACCTTCCTTGTAGGGATAATCATGATATAGTATTATTTGCTGATGATACTTTTGATTTTAAACTTTAACGTCAATCATTTAAATGACGAAGTGAATAATGCTATATCAAAATTAGTGCATTGGTTTAACTTAATAATATAAATTTAAAGGGAAATAAACTAAAATAATTTTATAGTTTTAATATTAAAATGACGAATGTTAAAAACGGTACCAATGTGTATTTAAATGGGGAAGAACTGAGCCTTTGAATCCACTGTTTTCTTGGCATCACTCGACGCAAGGTTTCAGTGGCTATTCATTCCTTTTCAAGGCCCCCATATATCCAAACTAGCAAGCAGAATAAGTTCTGCAGCCTATGCTGCAAAAAGATTAAAGGTCTACTAGTGTCGAGACAGCTAGATTAATTTATTTCAGTTATTTCCATAGCATAATGTCTTATGGGATTTTGCTATGGGGAAATGCGGCTGATTCAGAAACTATTTTGTTTTACAGAAGAGGCCATTAGAACTATTTACAACTCTAAAACCGAGAGAGCTCTTAGAGATAAATTTAAAGAAATAAATATATTAACTTTGGCCTCTCAGTATATTTACGAAAATTTAATGTATGTTCACAAAACAAAGGTAGTTTTAGTAAAAAGTGATATACATTCTGTAAACACTAGGAACAAACACAAGCTAGTGATACAGTTTCGACTCCACAGGTCAGTAATTCATTCTTGGTGCTAGCTTCTATACGCTATTACAACAAGGTCCCGGAAAGTGTACAGGCTCTCTATTACCAAGTTAAATGTTTTGTTAAGCTGAAACTGTATAAAAGGCTTATTATAGTATAAATGAATACATGGTTGATAATAACCCCTGGGAATGAGGTGGTCAAGCTTCCAAGCAGTTTCTAAAATAAATTTGTACTTAAATAGTTTGACAACCATTAATGTAAAATTTACTTTAAAAAAGTCCTGCTGGCTTCTTGCTGGTTCTTCCAGGACAGAGGTTTTTTTTCGAACCAGTGGTAAAGTAAAATGACTTTCAATAAGAATTACATGTAATCTATATTGAATAAAAACAATCTATTTCTATTCTATTCATTCTAAAAACGCCTGAAAGCGTGTTATTTATGGTGTGGAAGAGCCCAGCAGTTGACTGTTATAGACTTATAAAGAAATAAAGAGGAAAAATATTTTTCACATTGCACCGGACGCAACACTTTTCCGGTATTTCCACGAAATTATTTTTAACAATTTGTTGCAATCATTTGTTTGGCATGTTGTTTTTAAAATATTAATTACTAGCGTTCCGCCGCGGTTTCACGAGCAGGATCTATTAATGTAGCGTTATACCGATTTAAGACTGAATTTATGAATTTTCGTAATTTAAAATATCCCATTTTTGGCTAAAATATAGCCGAAATCAATCCTGGCATTGCTCTCTGCTCGTAGTTTCATTAAGCACAGACAGACAGACAGACAGACATGTTTTTAGAAAAAAGAGCACTGCTATTATTTAATATATTACACAGTAAATAACAATACAAAGTTGTTACTAATTTACCGTAGTATGGACTGTGCTCATTTAGCACTGTTAATCATATCCTTCATTACAGCATATCAAAGTCTACTGCTGAATACAGGCCTTCATTGCCTCACAGGCAAGATTTACTGTTATAGATTGCACAATGGGCGGCAGATGACGTTTTGGGAGCGCAATGTTTAATAAAACCCTAAGGACTAAGGTGGAATGCATATAGTAACAATTAAAAGTTTTCCGGTTTTCTACACTCAACAAACGAAACAATCAGCTGAATTAGTGCTATGTATTAGCTACAGCGTACGGATGCTGCTTCTCATTTCCTGTTTGGGTATCCTCGCACTCACCTCTACGACATACACGGGACGATAATATGAGTTACACAACCTTTACTGGTAATAAAAAATATATATATAAACGACAAAATGGTGTCTGTAAAGATTGTTTTCACAATATAGATACAGGCCGTTAAATTCTAAATTAAATATAAAACGGTGACCAAAATTTCCCCAGTGACGACTTAAAACAGAAATGCCCATTAATTTATTCATAGAACGCAACAATTAATGGCAGTAACTCTGCTTCAGAAATAAAATGTTGTTGTTGTGTATTATTTTAGAGTGGAGTATACAAATATCAATTTCTTCGCGTATATTCCAAAGTTAATGTCTTCTTTGACATCAACTTTACACTAAAAGCCAAGTCACATAAGTTATTCTCTGACAAAATAGTATGCTTCGCTAACAGTTAAATCAGTATAATATGTGCATGTGTGCTTGTGTGCGTGTGTGTGCTTACGTGCGTGTGTGCGATGTGTGTGTGCGTGTGTGTGTGTGTGTGTGTGTGTGTGTGTGTGTGTGTGTGTGTGTGTGTGTGTGTGTGTGTGTGTGTGTGTGTGTGTGTGTGTGTGTGTTACAACTTTATCCTGTAACCAATTTTGTATATTTTATTTTTCTGTGCTTATACTTTTAAAACTAAAATATGTCTATTATTTTTATACACGTAGCGTGTTTAACGTCAGCTAAAACTAATTAAATGTATGAACTACAACAACTCCAGTGTTTGTCTCAGGGCTATGTTATCATTAAAAACATGATTTATAGAAAGGGTATGCACTTAAGTACGGCTTATCTCCTGGTCTGATTTACTGGGTGAAGGACTATCTGGTGAACGATCTCCCTGAGTCGCGATGGACTGACTGCAGCCATCGCAGCAGCACTGCTCGTCCAGTCCTATCGCGACAAACGCCGGAGTTCCTAAGGGGTCCATTCTTCAGCAACTCTCTTCCTGTGCATTAATGGTCTGCTTATTCCGGTATCTATTGGAATGCAGACGACAGCGCAGTTGTGGAAAGGTACCAGCCATGCTTTGGCCAGTCATGATTAAGTCCAGTCCAAAAGAGAAACTATGATTGAGTGTGCGAATCTCTCCTGCAGGCGGTATCCAAAGGGGCGATGCCAATCTCGTGAGATTCAACGCCTCCAAAACATAAGCGTTTTTAGCAGTGGAAGGAAAGGAGATATCCCGCCGGGCAGTGTGTTCTCCTGGAGAGCGTCCAACGCTCCGAGTGGTAGTTCGAAGCTATTCTATATATACTGCTTTACTTCGGAACTTTGATATCGCGATTTAGGCTTCGATTTATTTCGCCACAGTATCTTTCACCGCTTAAAGGGCCCACCACCCGGCCCTACTTTCCGGAATGTATCTTTGGAGCACACTGACCGCCTTCAGTTGTTAGGGGGAATTTCTCCGAAACTCGACTATGGGCGGTTCATTGAGTCTAGATTCAAAGCAGCCGCAAGGAAATTAGGTGCTCTTGCAATGTGTGTGGCGGTACTCACGCTGGGGTAGCTCCTAATCTTATGAAAGCGCAAGTCCGGTTGTGCATGGAGTACTTCTGTCACATATGGTATGGTGCTGCAAAATACCACCTAGCAGCGTTAGACTTAGTGGAGAGACGTACTAAGAGACTCATTGGTACCACCTTGATTTGGTTAAAAATATTCTTGTCAGCCTCGAGCACAAGCACAGAGTAGCCAGCCTTTCGGTATTCTATAGCCTCTTGAGACCCCGCGTGATAATACTAGAACAAAATGGACAAGTCGACTAGACCCAGACTTTATAAAAGAACTTTGCAGCTTTGACGCAAAATTCTAGTAATAGAACTTAATTTTTCGTCTTTTGTATTTCGCGCCACAGTTGTTTCAAAAGTTCGTTATAGAAACTCTTTAAGATAGTAGCATCGCTTTCACTAAACTAGATGAGGTCGAGGAGAAAGCATATCCGCCATTATGTCAAAACAACTAAAAAGAAGCCACGTCCTTCTAAAAGAGGTTATAATATATTGATAAATCTCTTTGAAAATACCATTTGCTTTGAATCTTACTTTATTAATTGATGTACCACCATATAGTTGTAAGTATTATTTAGTTGATATTTCTTAACAGGTCCGAAAATTTTCAACTTGAATTTTTTTGTTCTAATACTAGAACATCTGGCTTTTACGGCAAGTCTTGCCCTATTTTTTTAGTACTTGTACTAGTACATTGGACATTTACTCTTGGACCTGGGCATAATTGTCGATATTAACTGTCATGTTTATAATAATACATTGTCCTTACACAAGTAATACTTATTCACATAGTTATAAAATATGATAACCAAGGTGCCGAAATACTCCAAACTTTGGACTACGAAAACAAGGAAACAGAGATTTTTGCAGCGTAAATTGGCGATAGTGACGAATAGATCCCAATGATGCAGACGATGTCGTGAGCTCGGAATCAGAAAATAGTATTGAATATGAAGTTAGTTCATCACTGTTAGGTAGTTAATTTTCTATTATGCTGTCCCCACCTCGTGGTCAAGACCACGGTCGGCGACAGGAATGAGCCAGTACTTTCATGGCTGGTCATACTCAAGACTACTACGTGGTAGGACATTGCAGCCAAGAATCAGAGGTGACTGTTTCCGTTGTCTTGCTACTAATAACATTCAGAAAGATTGGACAGAGAAAAACTTTCCATTGATTTGTGATTTTTAATGAATAAATGTCATTTTTTTCTAAAAATATGTTTTTTTTAATAATAGCCCAAAATCCTAAAAAAATAACAAATAATTTACGAATTTCCTTACACGTTCCTGCATCCTTAGGTCAGAACAAAATACCTAAAAAACATCAAAAGAAAATATTTGTTCATTGAAAAAATATTAACCTTTTTATGCGTGGGTCTATGGGACTACATTAATTTTGCCTAATATTAGTACATTGGGTCTAACCACCAAGAGCGTTTTTTCTGGGTCTCAGGAGGATAGGATGCATTTCGGTAAGTATGCGGGGGAATTACACGCTTTAATTCCTCCCTCTCCTTTTCACCATCGGACAACAAGGTGGTCGGCGGGTCTTCACCTCTTTGTTGTCGACATTCCACGCATTAGAACCAAATGGTTTGCTTCATCTTTTGTAATGCGTGTAGCAAAGGACTGAAATAATTTGCCGGCGTCGTGTCTTTCCGTCCGAGTACAATTTGGACGTAATGATTTCTTATATTTACGCGAACACTACACATTGAATAAAACTATGTTTACGGATTTTATCGTATTCGTATTTTTATCGTTTATTTGCGTAGATCGAACCAAAAATTAATATTCAAAAACTGAAGGTAGCCGGGCTAACTATGACATCGGGACGTCAAACATCTCAGCCATAGGTTGCCATAAATAAATTAAATACGATAAAATCCATAAAGGCGAAAAAAGTGGGAATAATATCCATCTCCCTCGCACATTCTCTTATCTTGGCATTAAAGAAATATTATTTTAAATGACGCTTCATTTTAATAGAGCGTCTATATCGTAATTCATTTATTTGTATTTGTTAATCAATAATATAATACGTTTATCAATAATAATATACTACAAAAGGAACTTCGTTCCAACCGGGTGTTCCACGACACTCACGCATGTTTTTCTACAATTCTTCTATTGCTACAATTCTACCAAAGTACGCTTCGAGACAAGGTGAAGCTAAGGGGTTTTGGTTAACACAGTTCGGGTAGTCAGCAAAATCTCATAAAAAGTTTAAAGGATAATTTGTCACATAGCACTTGAATCGTTCCATTGGGAATCCCCCATCTCGACAGTTAACTTTTCATTTAAAATACGAGTGACAAACGAACTACTAAATACATGTAATCAACTTCAAGTAAAGGCCACATATATGAGTTGTGATCCATGAGGACTGAGGGCAATCACACTCTTCAGCGTATCGCCGTTCAAGGAAGCTGTTCACAGTCTTGCGTTCGAATTCGACCGAACTCGTAGGTTACAGTCATTAACATCATTGTCGGAAACAATTAATAAAAAATTAAATTCTTTAGATTTCTGTGCTATATTATTGCAACCAAATTCGCCGTGCCATTCGAAAAGGAAATTTATGTATGAATCCTCCCTGAATACTGGTGCGTTTGTTAAAAGGAGTAATTTCGATATTCCATAATATAATATATTTTTATGAACCGCCTCCTCAAGAATAGCTTTCATTCGTTCATTCATTACTGCCTACAAAAGTCCACTCCTGAACATAGGCCTATCTCACAGATTGCTTAATAGGGGGATATTTGCACATATTTGCAACGCTCGGCAGGCGGGTTAGCAACTGCAGTTTTTTATTATTTTGAATTGTTGTAAGGTAGACTCTTACGCCAATTTTCTGTTTCAGATTTTTTTCTGTCGCCTCTTACGACACCCACGGGATGATATGGGGTAGTGGATATTCTTACACCGCCACTACACGGTTATCAACTATGAGGTGTTTAATTTTACAAACTTTAACAAACCTAAACTTTCTCACAAGACTTATAATTCTCTTAAGAAGGGCAATATTTTGCTTGTTATTGATGCTCTAATGAGACGTGGACTCTACTCTGAGACGTGGTCCTTCACTGCTGGCCGTGTGAGGAAGCTCAAGGTCGCTCAACGAGCTATGGAGAGGGCTATGTTCGGGGTCTCTCTCCGTGATAGACTAAGAAATGAGGATATCCGCGGTAGAAACAAAATAACCGACATAGTCCAACGGATTTGTTAGCTGAAGTGACAATGGGTCGGCCATATAGCTCGAAGAACCGTCAACCGATGGGAAAGAAAGGTTCTCGAGTGGCAGTCTCGTACCGGTAGGTGAAGTGTGGGGCAGCTCCTCCACTAGATGGAGTGATGACCTGGTAAGACATGCAGGAAGTCGATGGATGCAGGTGACTTAGGACCGTTCTTTGTGGCATTCCTTGGGGGAGGAATATGTTTAGCAGTGGACTTGTAAATGACGAATGTAATGGTGGCTGTAATAATGAATGATGAATGATGAAGCTCTACTAGTAAAATAAACACATAGTTACTTACTGTGTGTTTATAAATCTAGTTTTATTTAAATGAATATTATATGATTAATATGATCAATAATGAAACTGATATGATAAGGCAGGAATTTATTTGCTTACTAAGCGTATTATAAGATGTTAATATAAATCACAAATGTTACTCATCACTTAGTTACCTGTTACAATATAATAGTATTTATTTATAGACATTATAATAGTGGTACTTTTCTTACGATAATATCACATAAATGCAACGCAATATTATATTATGATACATATATGTATAATATGATAACTAATATATAAAAAAATATTTTTTCGTTCGTAGGTATTTTATGCGCTGCCATACCGTTCATCAGATTGCGCTAAAACTTTGTCAACTTACTGCTTGAACTTTCTCGAAGTTTATAGGCATAGTACCAAAAGTATAGTATAACTACTCTAGTTATCATATAAATAAGGCAATAATGAGTGATAAAAACTTCATTTAAATCAGTCTTGTCACTTTCACGTGATGTGTACGCAAAGAGACACAAATCCTCTAACATTCTTGTATTGATTTCTACTACCTTAATGTTTATCAAAACTTATTTAGTACTAGCGATTCGCCCCGGACTCGCACGGGTGATTTCTGGAACTCGACAACAGCTCCACTTACCGGGTCTAATTGTGAATCTAAACCATCCAGGAACCCACTCAAACACACAAAAAATTACATAAGAATTTGTCGAGTAGGTTTCGAGTTTTAACGAGACTAACGGACAGCAATTGATTTTTATATATAAAAATAAATATATTCGATTTCATGTAATATGTGTGTATATACTATACTACTATTAAATATATAGAGTAAAGTAAAAATCAATAGTTCAGAAATCTATAATTTATTACAAGTTTGAAGTCGACGTAACGTGTAAATTCTTACATTCATTCCTTTTGTGTTTGTCATATTATTAGAAGAGGGACTTAAAAGAAGTCGAAATATGTAAAAAGGAATCTCGTAGATAGATTGAATATATCAAGACATGAATGTTCCGTAAAAAGAAGACAGAGTGTACTTCGGATTATAGGAGTACCATAAATGTATACGGTCTTTTTTTTCACAGATATATTATCTTATAATGATACCATCGCCTCTTCTCATTTCTTTCATTATGTTCATAAAATATTGCAGTGTTTCCGGTGGAAAGGAGACAGTTTTTGTATGGAGAATGGGCCCATCAAAACTGTGATGACTCGTAATGAAATGTATGTAGATTTATTCCTTATAATCTCTAGATTACTGTAGTAATATTAGTTGTACCATATATAAAGGAATACTGAGAAAATAACAATCAAACGGCAATCTCACTATAACCTAAAATCCCATAAGGGCGACTGTGTAGTAGTTTTTATTAATATCCTATGTTATATAGTGCACTGTGAATAATAAAAGTAAAAAGTTGTAGGTTCTTCGAAATCTAAAGTACTACTTGGTGGATGAAATTTTTTAGTAGTACCGAGTAAACAGTACGAATAAACAGACGGCATGTATTGATTCTTAACTGTATTTGTTATTTATTGTATTGAATACTAAGCACAGAATACATTACAAATGTATTCAGTAGCAAAAAGTAAGCCAAAACTATGCTCAACTAATTCTAAAACAAACACACATGTACTTATTTATCTAATATCATTTGCAACCAGTAACACGGTTTTAGGTGCAGCATCCAACAGTGAACTTTTAAGGGTGTTTTTAGAGTTTTACCTCTACAGCGATTGAGAAAATTAATGGCAGTAACTCTGCTTCAGAAATAAAAATGTTGTTGTTGTGTATTATTTTAGAGTGGAGTATACAAATATCAATTTCTTCGCGTATATTCCAAAGTTAATGTCTTCTTTGACATCAACTTTACACTAAAAGCCAAGTCACATAAGTTATTCTCTGACAAAATAGTATGCTTCCTAACAGTAAAATCAGTATAATATGTGCATGTGTGCTTGTGTGCGTGTGTGTGCTTACGTGCGTGTGTGCGATGTGTGTGTGTGTGTGTGTGTGTGTGTGTGTGTGTGTGTGTGTGTGTGTGTGTGTGTGTGTGTGTGTGTGTGTGTGTGTGTGTGTGTGTGTGTGTGTGTGTGTGTATTACAACTTATCCTATAACCAATTTTATATATTTTATTTCTTTCGTTACTTATACTTTTAAACTACAATATGTCAATTAATTTTACACCCATGCGTGTTAACGTCAGCTAAAACTAATTAAATGTATGAACTACAACAACTCAGTGTTCGTCTCAGAACTGTATAAAATCATTAAAAACGAGTTTATAGAAAGGGTATCTACTTAAGTACGACTATCTCCTGGTCTGATTTACTGGGTGAAGGACTATCTGGTGAACGATCTCCCCGAGTCGCGATTGGACTGGACAAAACCATCGCAGCAGCACTGCTCGTCAGTCCTATCGCGACGACAAACGGAGTTCTAAAGGGTCCATTCTCTCAGCAACTCTCTTTCTGCTGCATGTTAATGGTGCTTATTCCGGTATCTATTGGAATGCAGACGACAGGCAGTGCAGTTGTGGAAAGGTACCAACCATGCTTTGGCCAGTCATGATTAAGTCCAGTCAAAAGAGACTTGCATTGAGTGTGCGAATCTCACTGCAGGCGGTATCAAAGGGCGATGCCAATCTCGTGAGATTCAACGCCTCCAAAACATAAGCGTTTTTGCAGTGGAAGGAAAGGAGATATCCCGCCGGGCAGTGTGTCTCCGGGCGTCCAACGCTCCGAGTGGTAGTTCGGCTATTCTATATATACTGCTTTTACTTCGGAACTTTGATATCGCGATTTATTTTCATTTCGCCACAGTATCCACTGCACCCACCCTGGCCTACTTTCCGGAATGTATCTTTGGAGTACACTGACCGCCTTCAGTTGTTAGGGGTAGAATTTTCTCGAAACTCCGACTATGGGCGGTTCATTGAGTCTAGATTCAAAGCAGCCGCAAGGAAATTAGGTGCTCTTGCAATAGTGTGGCGGTACTTCACGCTGGGGTAGCTCTAATCTTATAAAATGCAAGTCCGGTTGTGCAAGGAGTACTGCTGCCACATATGGTCTGGTGCTGCAAATACCACCTAGCAGCGTAAGACTTAGTGAAGAGACGACACTAGGAGACTCATTCATTACCACCTTGATTTGTTTAAAAATACTCTTGTCAGCCTCGAGCACAAGCACAGGTAGCCTACGGTATTCTATAGCTTCTTGAGACCCTGCGTGATAATACTAGAACAAAATCGACAAGTCGTCTAGACCCAGACTTTACAAAAACTTTGCAGCTTTGTTAAAATTCTAGTACTAGAACTCAATTTTTCGTCTTTTTATTTCGCGCACAGTTGTTTCAAAAGTTCGTTATAGAAACTCTTTATGATAGTAGCATCGCTTTCACTAAACTAGATGAGGTCAAGGAAAGCATATCGCCATTTTGTCAAACAACTAAAAGCCACGTCCTTGAAGAGGTTAATATAATATATTATTATTGATAAACTCTTTGAAATATACCATTTGCTTTGAATCTTTATTTATTAATTGATGTACCACCATATAGTTGTAAGTATTATTTAGCTGATATTTCTTAACAGGTCCGAAAATTTTCAACGAATTTTTTGTTCTAATACTAGAATATCTGGCTTTTACGGCAAGTCTTGCCTAATTTTTTAGTACTTGTACTAGTACATTGGACATTTACTAGGACCTGGGGCAATTGTCGATATTAACTCTCATGTTTATAATAATAATACTTTGGCCTTATAATACTTATTCTTATACTTATAAAATATGATAACCAAAGTTGCCAAAATACTCCAAACTTTGGACTACGAAAAAACAAAATAGATTTTGCAGCGTAAATTGGCGATAGTGACGAATAGATCCCAATGATGCAGACGATGTCGTGAGCTCGGAATCAGAAAATAGTATTGAATATGAAGTTAGTTCATCACTGTTAGGTAGTTAATTTTCTACCAAGTGCTGTCCCCACTCTCGTGGTCGAGACCACGAGGTCGGGGACAGGAATGAGCCAGTACTTTCTCATGGCCGGTCATACCCGAGATGACTGCGTGGTAGGACATTGCAGCCAAGAATCAGAGGTGACTCTTTCCGTTGTCTTGCTACTAATAACATTCAGAAAGATTGGACAGAGAAAAACTTTCCATTGATTTGTGATTTTTAATGAATAAATGTCATTTTTTTCTAAAATATGGTTTTTAATAATAGCCCAATCCTAAAAAATAACAAATAATTTACGAATTTCCTTACGTTCCACACATCATTGGGTCAGAACAAAACACCTAAAAATATCAAAAGAAAATATTTGTTCATTGAAAAATATTAACCTTTTTGTACGTGGGTCTATGGGACTACATTAATTTTGCCTAATATTAGTATTGGGTCTCACCACCAACAGCGGTTTTTCTGGGTCTCAGGAGGATGGGATGCATTTCAGTGAGTGTGCAGGGGTTACACGCTTTAATTCCTCCCTCTCCTTTTCACCATCGGACAACAAGGTGGTCGGCGGGTCTTCACCTCTTTGTTGTCGACATTCCACGCATTAGAACCAAATGGTTTGCTTCATCTTTTGTAATGCGTGTAGCAAAGGACTGAAATAATTTGCCGGCGTCGTGTCTTTCCGTCCGAGTACAATTTGGACGTAATGATTTCTTATATTTACGCGAACACTACACATTAAATAAAACTATGTTTACGGATTTTATCGTATTCGTATTTTTATCGTTTATTTGCGTAGATCGAACCAAAAATTAATATTCAAAAACTGAAGGTAGCCGGGCTAACTATGACATCGGAACGTCAAACATCTCAGTCCCCCCCGTGACCAGAGGTTGCCATAAATAAATTAAATACGATAAAATCCATAAAGGCGAAAAAAGTGGGAATAATATCCATCTCCCTCGCACATTTTTTTATCTTGGCATGAAAGAAATATTATTTTTGAATGACGCTTCATTTTAATAGAGCGTCTATATCGTAATTCATTTATTTATTTGTTAATCAATAATATAATACGTTTATCAGTAATAATATACTACAAAAGAACTTCATTAACCGGGTGTTCCACGACATTCACGCATGTTTTCTAATTCTTCTATTGCTACAATTCTACAAAGCGCTTCGAGACAAGGTGAAGCTAAGGGTTTTGGTTAACACAGTTCAGGTAGTCAGCAACATGTCATAAAAAGTTTAAAGGATAATTTGTCACATAGCACTTGATTCGTTCCATTGGGAATCCCCATCGACGTTAACTTTTCATTTAAAATACGAGTGACAAACGACTACTAAATACATGTAATCAACTTCAAAGGCCACATATATGAGTTTTGATCCATGAGGACTGAGGGCAATCCACTCTTCAGCATATCGCCGTTCAGGAA
Source organism: Parnassius orleans (assembly GCA_029286625.1). Taxonomy (NCBI): domain Eukaryota; kingdom Metazoa; phylum Arthropoda; class Insecta; order Lepidoptera; family Papilionidae; genus Parnassius; species Parnassius orleans. The sequence continues at coordinate 33,667 of JAGSMP010002502.1, read as the reverse complement.
GCTGTTCACAGATCTTGCGTTCGAATTTGACCGAACTCGAAGGGTACAGTCATTACATCATTGTCGAAACAATTAATAATAAATTAAATTCTTTAGATTTCAGTGCTATATTATTGCATAAATTCGCCGTGCCATTCGAAAATTTATGTATGAATCCTCCCTGATACTGGCACGATTGTTAAAAGGATAATTTCGATATTCCATAATATAATATATTTTTGAACCGCCTACTACTCAAGAATAGCTTTCATTCGTTCATTCATTACTACACTACAAAGTCCACTCCTGAACATAGGCCTATCTCATAGAGTGCTTCATAGGGGATATTTGCACATATTTGCAACGCTCGGCAGGCAGGTTAGCATCTGCAGTTTTTATTATTTTGAATTGTTGTAAGGTAGACTCTGACATAATTTCTGTTTCAGATTTTTTTCTGTCGCCTCTTACGACACCCACAGGACGATATGGGAGTAGTGGATATTCTTACACCGCCACTACACTGTAATCAACTATAAGGTGTTTAATTTTACAAACTTTAACAAACCTAAACTTTCTCACAAGACTTATAATTCTCTTAAGAAGGGCAATATTTTGCTATTATTGATGCTCTAATGAGACGTGAACTCTACTCTGAGACATGGTTTACTTCTGCTGGCCGTGTGAGGAAGCTCAAGGTCGCTCAGCGAGTAATGGAGGGGCTATGTTCGGGGTCTCTCTCCGTGATAAACTAAGAAATGAGGATATCCGCGGTAGAAACAGAATAACCGACATAGTCCAACGGATTTATTAGCTGAAGTGACAATGGGTCAACCATAGCTCGAAAAACTGTCAACCGATGGGAAAGAAAGGTTCTCAGTGGCAGTCTCTCGTACCGGTAGGTGTAGTGTGGGGCGGCCCCCACTAGATGGGTGATGACCTGGTAAGACATGCAGGAGGTCGATGGATGCAGGTGACTTAGGACCGTTCTTTGTGGCATTCCATTGGGAGGAATATGTTTAGCAGTGGACTTGAAAATGATGAATGTAATGGTGGCTGTAATAAATGATGAATGATGAAGCTCTACTAGTAAAACAAACACATAGTTACTTACTGTGTGTTTATAAATCTAGTTTTATTTAAATGAATATTATATGATTAATATGATCAATAATGAAACTGATATGATAAGGCAGGAATTTATTTGCTTACTAAGCGTATTATAAGATGTTAATATAAATCACAAATGTTACTCATCACTTAGTTACCTGTTACAATATAATAGTATTTATTTATAGACATTATAATAGTGGTACTTTTCTTGCGATAATATCACATAAATGCAATGCAATATTATATTATGATACATATATGTATAATATGATAACTAATATATAAAAAAATATTTTTTCGTTCGTAGGTATTTTATGCGCTGCCATACCGTTCATCAGATTGCGCTAAAACTTTGTCAACTTACTGCTTGAACTTGCGCGAAGGTTGTAGGCATAGTACCGAGAGTATAGTATAACTACTCTAGTTATCATATAAATAATGCAATAATGAGGTGATAAAACTTCATTTAAATCAGTCTTGTTACTTTCACGTGATGTTTACGCAAAGAGACAAAATCCTCTAACATTTTTGTATTAATTTCTACTTAAAGTTTATCAAAACTTATTTAGTACTAGCTATTCACTTGGATTCCACGGGTGATTTCTGGATCTCGATAATCGCTCCACTTACCGGGTCTAATTGTGAATCTAAACCATCCAGAAACCCTCAAACACACAAAAATTACATAAGAATTTGTCGAGTAGGTTTCGAGGTTTTAACGAGACTAACGGACAGCAATTGATTTTTATATATAAAAATAAATATATTCGATTTCATGTAATATGTGTGTATATACTATACTACTATTAAATATATAGAGTAAAGTAAAAATCAATAGTTCAGAAATCTATAATTTATTACAAGTTTGAAGTCGACGTAACGTGTAAATTCTTACATTCATTCCTTTTGTGTTTGTCGTATTATTAGAAGAGGGACATAAAAGAGTCGAAATGTGTAAAAGGAATTTCGTAGATAGATTGAATATATCAAACATTGAATGTTCCGTAAATAGAACACAGAGTGTACTTCGGATTATAGCAATTACCATAAACGTATACAGTCTCTTTTTTCACAGATATATTATAATAATACATCGCCTCTTGTTATTTCTTTCATTATGTTCACAAAATATTGCAGTGTTTCCGGTGGAAAGGACAGTTTCTTTTTGTATGGAGAATGGGCCCATCAAAAACTGTGACTCGTAATGAAATGTATGTAGATTTATTCCTTATAATCTCTAGATTACTGTAGTAATGGTTGTTACCATATATAAAGGAATACTGAGAAAATAACAATCAAACGGCAATCTCACTATAACCTAAAATCCCATAAGGGCGACTGTGTAGTAGTTTTTATTAATATCCTATGTTATAATAGTTACTGTGAATAATAAAAGTATAAAAAGTTGTAGGTTCTTCGAAATCTAAAGTACTACTTGGTGGATGAAATTTTTTAGTAGTACCGGAGTAAACAGTACGAATAAACAGACGCGGTGATATTGATTCTTAACTGTATTTGTTATTTATTGGTGTATTGAATACTAAGCACAGAATACATTACAAATGTATTCAAGTGAAAGCAAAAAGTAAGCCAAAACTATGCTCAACTAATTCTAAAACAAACACACATGTACTTATTTATCTAATATCATTTGCAACCAGTAACACGGTTTGGGTGCATGTGCATCCAACAGTGAACTTTTAAGGGTGTTTGCGAGGTTTACCTCTACAGCGATTGAGAAAATAAATAGCACGTAAGATGTTTTGAACTGGTCGTGTTAGGATAAAAAAACTCTGTATTGTCATTGTGTTTGTTATTGTAAAATCATCACATTCTTAGCATTATTAAAGTGACACATACCACAGGTGCAGTGTCAGAACATTGATAATATGTATTGATTGAATAACATGTTTACATTCAAGCACCATTAAAACCAAAATGACTGGATATTAACATATCCGACTTTTACGATATTAACCACGAAAATAAATAACATGTAAGGTGTTTTGAACTATTTGTGTTTGGATAAAAACACTGTATTGTCACTGCATTTTTATTATTTATTATTGTAAAATCATCATATTCTTAAAACAGTCTAATATAAGTATCACAGGCCGCAAGGTGCAGTGCCAGGACATTATTTTGTTTGTGGTTGGATGTAAGCATGCTAATCAATCATATGTGATTGATTAGCATCCTTGGTCCAACCTAAAGTAATGTAAAAAATTCTCAGTAGCAGTCTCGTACCGGTAAGCTCGGTGTGGGGCGGCTACTCTCTAGATGGTGATGACGACCTGGTAAGACATTCAAAAGTCGATGGATGCAGGTGGCTCAGGACCGTGCTTTGTAGAATTCCTTGGGGACCTATGTTCAGCAGTGGACTTGTGTGGGGCTGTAATGATGAAGAGTTAAAACTAGGACAATTAAGGAAAACGCTACCAGCGTAAAATAGTAACAAATGCTCCTGTGTTTTATGTATGAGTGTGTTGAGAACCAGAGTCCTTTTACTGGAAACAGAAGCATTCCATCTTAGTCCTCAGGGTGATAATGCATCTGCATTTTGATTCTTAAACGAGGATAAATGTAGATGTCTATGAGCCACAGCATCTACTTACCATCAGGTGCCATGCGCTTGTTTGTCATACTTATTCTATAAAAAAAAAAAAACAAAGTTGTCAATGGAAAGAGATACGAAAAGGTACCAGAGCATCTATTCAACTTGTTCGGGTTTATTTATAAATAATAAGTATCTTTATTTATAATAAGGCACATAGTAGAAACAGGTCAAGTGGCAACAATAATTACAAGTTTTATTGATCATTATTTCATCATCATTACAACAGTTGACTGCTGAACATAGGTCTTCCCTAAATTAAATATATAATGTAAAATATTGTATAGCCCTTCCGTGAACTGCCATCGCGTTTCGTCCCGTATGGTGTCGTAAAAGTCGCAACAGAGTAAAATAAAAGATACCAGGAGATGAGCAGCAACATCTTCCTATAGAATACCAAAAAACTTTGGTTTGCCACAAGCGTAGCAACTGTGGCAAAAACTACCATATAGTAATGATGCATATGTACTTATAATACCATATAGTACTTATGCATAAATTATTCAATCATTGTGAGGTTAATTAAGTGGTATTCACAAATACGAGCGCACAGTGGCACATAAAATGAGTTATCAATCAGCAATCTCTCTGTTAGTAGTTTAGGTATTAAGAATCTAGATAAATGATTACATAACTTAAAAATACAGTGACGGGAGTAGCAGCACACGCTTATAACTAGCCACATAATAGAATAGAATCATTTTATTCAATATAGATTACAATACATGATACTTATTAAAAGTCATTTTTACTTTTTACCACTGGTTTTGCAAAAAACCTCTGTCCTGGGAAGAACCAGCAAGAAACCAGCGAGACTTTTTTTTTAAAAAGCACATTTACAATATAATATTTTATACAATTGTTTTGAAAACATTTAGAAACAACATGGTAGCGATCACCTCATTCCCAGGGGTTATTATCAGTCATGCTCTCTAGTAGTATAATAACGCTTACTAGACAATTTTGTGAAATAATTTAAACCTTTTGATAGAAAAGGTCTGCATATTATTATTGTAATTGTTGGTGCCGCTCTGGAAATGGCAGGAGTTACAGTTACAGGCATAAGGGGTAGTTGTGGGATGTTACCGATGTCTTCAATATTAATGGATTGTAATTCCATATCCCTGTATCATTTGTCTCCATACAGTTGTGAAAGCTCTCGGCCAAGCAAGATTGCAGACTCATTCTAATGATCCACCTGAAAAGTGTTTTTTCATCAACTAACCGAACAGACTATAGTTTTACAGTGTACCCCTAAATATTAATATTTATTAATATTTTATTTATTTCAGTCTTTATTACTAATAAACAGTCTTAATGCCTCTTAAATTATATATAAATAGCATGTACTCGTTTCCGTTTTTACTTTATTACTATTAATATAGCTGCAGCATGGCTCTACCACGTAAATTCCCTTCATAATACTTTTTGTAGTAAATCAGATTCCACTAAGGTAAAAAAATAAAAATACATAAAATCAGAAAGGTAAACAAATGAAGTAGTTATTTTAGAATTATAACATTATTTATTCGACTAAGTTCGTTCTTTGACGTTTTATTTACACTAATGTCATTTAAGTTAAAAATATTACTTGTATATTATGTACAAAGGCATACAAATATGAGTGTAGGTAAGGAAGGTAGCATCTATCTAATAACAAAGATAAAAACTGGTTATCAAATATCTCCCCTATGAAATCTGTGGGGAGGTCTATGTTCAACAGTAGACTTTTGATAGGCTGTAAAGTTAATGATAACCTGGTGGTGAATAGCCAAATTGTTTGTAGTGCGAGGTGATGATACTACAAACATCAATATAATGTTAAAAATTATGCTAACTCCTCCGGGCAAGCCTATTTCAGGCAGGGATCATTTACAGACTATTAAAGTAAATAAACCTGGTGTGATGGTATCCACTGCAAAATAATACTTCTTTCTGCTGAGTTAATTTGCACAACCCATGTCTAGTGTGTCTTAATTGAAAGATCCCCATTGAATAAAAATATTCCTATACCCAAACCTAATGGAATGAGCAGTTTCAATACTTTCTTGCAATATTTTAGGCAGTTCTTCTTCTTCTTCTTCTTTTAAATTATGGCTTCTCTTGATAGAATTCTGCCAGTGTCAAGTCAGTCATGGGGTGACAAGTAAATATTTATTACATTAAGGTTCTCAATTTTACAGTGGGTTCACAATCTACAACAAAACGTCACATTTTTAAACACCATCACCAAAATTGATTAGTAATTTTACTGTTTAATATTATTAGTATGAATAAAATCACACAAAATATTTACAAAGGGTTTTTCTAATTACATAATATTTTATCCCTACTATAAATATTAATACATTTATATTCCTTTTGACTTTCATTTCTGATTAACAGACACCAGATTTATTACATACACACTTAAATCCTTGACCAATAGGTTGTGATACTCTTTTAACATAGATTTGTGTATATTTTGTGTGATTTTATTTTATCTATTAATTAAATTACATTTCACCAATAACATAAACTTCAATACTTTGACACTTTAAACCTTTTAACTTACTAATAAGACCTGTATTTGTCATTTGTTTTAGGTAATTCAACATAAATAGATTTTCCAAAATTCTAGGAGGAAAAGTAAACTTGTTATACACACTCACATTGACTTTTAATCAGACTCGTCAGTTTTCATTTCGAATGTCAATGGCGAATTAAATACATAATGTGGAATATTAATATTTGGATAACCTGTATAATATAATCCGACACTTATTGCATTGATTAGACATGTATGAACCTAATTGTTAGAAAACTACGTGAATATATACATTAAAACGAAAATTAGTAGTTATCGTTTCCGCATTATAATATTTTGGACAGACAGAGATGAGATGCTTATATTATGCAAATATGGCCATGTTATTACGCAGCACGGAAGTCAATGACAAAATAGTGTTTCGTGCCACGGTGACTTTGAGTCATGTTATATGATATATAAGCTAACACTTTTAGAAATAGGATAAAAATCATCAGTGGTATCTCTTTTTAGTAATAAATATATAATATACAAATAAGTATAATATGCATATAATAAGTTATCTTTGTAAAAAAAATCATTTTTTATAGAAACTACAAAATGATTCATTACACTCATTTTTCCCCATATTATATTAACCAGAACACGGAAAATCAAAACCACTCATTTTTCAGATTTCTTGATTCCGTTTAGTATTTCATAAAATCTATGGCCATTTACTATAATAAATTGGTATCTTTTGTGTATAATACCATTAAGGTCCTTAAAATTTCTAGTGGGCCCAAAACGATTGACTCCTTTAAAGGCTAATCAATGATTTCTTTTTATTTATTGGGTCTGCTTTTCTGCTTAGGTGTCCGTCCCAAGATATCATGTAAATATATTATTATATTATTATCACCTTGTAACAGTTATCTTCTGCTTTCCTTGCAGCAGATAGGATTCCACAGTTAGATAAACTATTTATGTCCATCGACATAATCATAGCGGAGCGTTTATAGCAATTGTAATGTAACAACACACAGCAAGTTGAAAACTGCATTAAATGTTCGTAAATATACTGGGGCCAAAGTTAATATTTTATTTCTTTAAATATTTCTTCGGACTAGGTTATAAATTACTCTTATGGCTCTCTTCTGCAAAAAAGATAGTTTCAATGACCCCGATATTTCCAAAATTCCTGCTGCAACTATAATATAGCTGCAACGTGATTCTACCACATCAAAACGCATTTACGTCTGGCAAAAATGTCCACGGGACGTATGAGCAATATACATATGGGACGTATGGGCAATATACATATGGGACGTATGAGGGCGATGGAATTTCTCACGCCGCCACCAATATGTAAATATATTTTCCAGTCTGAAGTATTCGATCTTAGTCCTCAGAGATAACAACGCATCTGCGCCTTCTTTGTTTAAAGTTGATTGTAGGTGACCATGCCCACGTGTACGTGACTGCAGAGCCACTTACCATCACGTGGACTGTAATAAGCTCCTTTGTTACTTCAGTTTTATAAATAAATAATTTATTACCGTTACTGTTACAGTTACAGCCTATTAAAGTCCACTGCTTAACATAGGCCTCCTCCATAGATTGCCCTCATAGGAGGATATTGCTATAGTTGCCACACTTGGCAAGCGGGTTAGCAACCACGCAGTTTAATTTATTTTTAGTCGTTATTAGAAGACGCAGCTGCCCATCTCCGATTGTTTCCTCCCTTCTCTTGACACCCACAGGATGATACAGGGGTAGTAGATATTCTTAACCGCCACACGGTTTTTATTGCGGTGATTATTATGCCATATTTGCCTTTATATTCATTTATTACACTTTTATTTATTCTTATTTTATCGTAAAAATATATACAGACGTAGTATATAAAATTTGTTGAATATGAGACTTACTCAACACATTTACAAAAACGGGTCAATTACGGATCTTGTTCTTTATACAGCATACTACGTTAATTTAAGCGAGCGCAAGCATTTATTAAAACGTCGACAGCCACGCGGCTGCCGTCTGAATCGGTCAACTTATTTGGCGACTGGAATCTCAAATTCTTCCTTCCTATTAAGTCTAAGCTCATGCTTGTCTAAACTCTTATTTTACCTATTTTTGATTATGCAGATGTGTGCTACAGACCTATCCAAGAACTTCTTAACAAGCTGGAGCGACTGCTTAACAACTGTATTAGATTTATTTTTGGTCTGCGTAAGTATTAGATTTCTTATTATAGATCTCAGCTTAAGTGGCTTACCATAAGGCAAAGAACGCAACTCCAGAATATGCTTGTTCTCTTTTCAATCCTTAATTATCATGTTCACCTTCTTAGTAAAGAACGATTTCAATATCTCTCTTCTTGTCATGATAGGGTCCTTCAATCTTCCTCTAATATAAGATTTATATTCCTAGTCATCTCAACAACACTTCGATTCTTAATCGAGGATAGATGTAGATATCTATGAGCCACATATCCACTTACTATCAGGTGGACTGTATGCTTGTCTGTCACCCTTATTTTATAAAAAAAGACCGGTAAGACAATTTAGCCACACAGGAGTGAATTGGAAAAAAGTTCTTTTTAAACGGCGAGCATCGAACTGTCATCTTATGTTTGAACACTTACGTCTGAGTATGATAATGTGGCTGGTAGTACCAAAATAAAAGTAAATTGACCGCCTACATACTCGTACGTCCCAGACCTTTCATTTCAGATACGATTTTAGGAGATGTGGGAGGCCTATATTCAGCAGTGCACTTTTAGGCTGCTGAACATAAACCTCCCTCTTCTGGGATGGATGGATGATTTTAGGGCAGGTAGAGTCCCTCGCACTTTACAATGCTTGTTAAATCAGACTTCACATTTCCTCAATTTATTTAATATCTAAGATATACCGATTCCAGTTTTTCCTTCCTTCATGGGTGAGCACTTATTAACTTAAAGATGCAATTAACATATTCTGTGGTACCGTGTGGTGGCGGGTGAAGAATCTATCTCATTTCGTCCCTTAGTGGTCGCAAAAGGCAACTATGGGATATACCATAAAGATCTTATAGCTTACGATATTTATAATTATAATATTATTATGGACGTCTTTCTTTGATATTCACTTTATTAAATCGTCTTCATTAAAGCGATTGTCATCAGCAAAATTCAAGGAAAGAGATCGTAAAAAAAATTATACACGGATATATAAAATGTCGGTGGAGTATCTAATCTGCCATAATGAAACAGTTTCAAATGCGGAAAATGTAACGGATAAAACATATTTACCAAGACTGTTAAGAGATTTTTTACTCTCCCACTTCGACCTTCTTTAGCTGAAGTGGAGCAAGTGGAATACAATAATTATCATAGTTCTTGACAAGTCCAAAAGACATAGGCTTCTCAAGGAATACAAAACGGTCCTGAGCCACTTATGTACATCGACTTCTTGCATATCTTATCAAGTCATCATTCCATCCAAGGGGTCATCCTACACTCTGCTTACCACTCATGGCTGCCACTCGATTTACTTTTTTACGTTGATTGTCGATCCTTCCAGACTATATGGTTGGCCCATTGCCACTTCAACTTGATGATTGGTTGGGCTATGTCAGTTACTCTGGTTCTATGGCGGCTATCTCAGAACATTTATTAACATAGTTAACTATAATTTCATTAATTAAATGTCTATCCCAATTTTAACATACATATTGTAACAAAGTTGTGTGTTTATTTTGACTGAATAAAGCGGATAAAATATATAATATTAAATAAATCAACGATCTTAAAATTGCTCTGATGTGCTATGTGTTTATGATTGTTGACGTGATAACAACTTGATCATAACACCAGCTGTACATTTAAAATGATATCAAGCATAGAGTCTCTTTGCTTGATATCTGTTACTAAAATTATTTCTGTAAAAATACTCATCACAGAATTTTTAACGACACTTAAATATCTTGATTTTACAATCAAGAATAATAGCTCTACAATATTTTCAACAAAATTTTAGCAGCTTTTTACGTAGAATATTAGGTATGATGAGGAGATAATAATAAGTCTTAGCTAATAAAGAGTTATGTCATTATTAGTAGTTCTTGAGGTAAACTTGTCCAGAAAGACAATCAAAGTATTAAATTTATTAATATGATATGGCTCTTGCCTACAGGTCTTGATTTTCGCTATGAATTGTATTATATAAGAACCGATATACAATAACAATAAGTATTCTTTGCAATAAGTACGACATTGAAACAGGGTATTCTTATAGACAATTTTTGATTGGGAAGTAAACTTAAATCGAATTCATTAAATAAAATTTCCGCCTCATTACATTCATAAAACCTTTTACGGTAAGTTCAAGAATTAGATATCATTATATAAATATTAATAGAAATTTTACATCAATTTGATTTTATTAAATAAGTTGAAAATAAAAAACTGCAGTTGCCAACCCGCTTGCCATTTGTAAATATCCCCCTATGAAACATCTATGCGGGAGGCCTATGGTCAGCAATGGACCTTTGATAGTCTGTAATGAATGAATGAATCAAGAAAGAAATGCACGGTACTATTAAAACACATTTTAAATTCCGCGATACAAATTACCACAGCCTTATGTATCATTACACTACGATAATAGATGTAGTATTATTATTTTCCACTGTAGTAATGTGATTGTCAATGTAGTTATTGGAATTAAAAAACGAAGTATTATTGTTAGATTCCATGACGTTTTTGTTTTACTGTGACAGGAGTTGATTGCACTTTTACGGTCTAGTGAAGAAAAAGAGGATTCAGCCTGTATCGCACGAAGGATTTGTTCTACTGATAGATATGCTCATAAATCATGTTTATATTTGAGTGTGTGTCTGTGTGTCTGATTTTTCTAAACCTCCGCCTATTGTTTACCTCCATATTATCCATACTAAGATTTTCTCTTGTACCATGGAGGCAGTTGACGCATTATAATTGCACAAGGTCATAACCCCCAGACCCAGAACAATTATTTGTAGGCCGTACAAATACGCAAGTCACCAACTCAATGCTGACCCACTGCGCCTCAGTGCCGTCAAATAGTAAACTACTGAGCACAGGCCTCTGACTGCTGAGCTTTCAGTTAGTTAGCCGTGCTGCTCTACAGGTTGTTGTCCACCTGATGGTAAGTGACTACTACAACCCAAGGGTACCTGCAACCAACTTTATGTATCGAAATGCCTGCAGATACGTCGTCACCAGGATCTTTCACCTCAACATTTAAAGATCTTCTATCAGGTGCTAGAAACACTGGCCGAGACCTTTTTAAATGTCTTGACACAACTTATAAATTTAATGATTTCCGGAAAAGTTTGCCCAAACATAACGCAATACTTTATGGTTTTGCCTTTGCGCTCTTAAGAAAAACATGGGAGTATTCGGCCCATAGCAGTTGGTAAAACAATTCACCACATTGTTTCAAGGTTTGACCTTGTGGCCATACTCCAGCCTGTGCACTAGGTTTCGGGATAAAGGCAATGCGATGGGGCTGTATATACAGAGCGCCTTTATGAAACACGGCAGCGGTGAGGTGCTGCTGAAGATGAATAAAAAGCATTTAACTCAGTAGACCGAGGCGCTCTGGTGACACAGGTAAAAGAAAATATCCCATTCATATACAATCCTCTCTACAATCCTCTGGCAATGTTATAGTACACCATCTACACTCATGTACAAAGAACGTCAAATTTTATCCTCTGTCGGTTGCCAGCAGGGTGATCGGCTCAGTCCGGCAATTTTAGTTTGTAATATATCCATTTGTTTCCAGTCTCAAATCAAAATTTAATGTCTAATATTTAGATGATCAGACACTAGGAGGCAGGAACTCAGTCCTTGATGATTAAACCAGTCTTTTTCTTCTTTCAATTCTATTGGCCTCAAAATGATTTTTTCAAAATGCGAACTTTTTGTTAATGAGAATTTACCTCCGAAAAAAGATCAAATTGTTATGCAATTTAACTCCTTAGCCCAATATAAAGATAATTAACATCAATCAATCCCGCCTTCAATTGCTCCTTTTCTGGATGAGTCCTTTCAATGTTTTGTCAGTGAACAGATTTTAAAATTTGAGAGTCATCTAGTCGTCTGAAAAATTAGCCCACACATGGCATATGCCACTAAAATTTTGTCTTTTTGTGCCAAATTTTACGTGCGTGCTGCAGTGTTCAACTCTTTGGATACGTCCCATTAAATCGTCTCGATGATATGATTAGAAAACTATGATTGAAATTGTAAATTGTCCATTAAAGGAAAATTCCTGGGTTCAGGCCACTTCCCGTTAGACTTGGTGGTCTGGGCATCCGAAGTTTCAGCGTAACTTCCGGCTTTCTTGTCTTCAGTTCATAGCACTTCAGACCTCATTGTAACAATTATTAACCCATCTCCGGTGATGTAGGGGTCTCGTGCTTGGCTGAGGCCAAAAAGCCTGGAGCAACAGGACCGGATCAGGTTTTTCCGACAAACTCAGCTCCGCAGAAACTTTGGTTGAGCTGCTCATTATCAGGTTCAGAATAACCTTTTTGAAGACTGCGGAAATCCTGCAGAGCGAACTCGTCTCCTAACATCTGAGGAAAAGGAGTCGGCCTACTGGTTGAATGCACTGCCCTCATCAAATCGGAACACTCTTGGATAGGACTACTTTCTCTCTTGCTATCAGCCGGAGATCAGGTTTAAAACCAGAGCTCCATCGCTGCTGCCGTGGTAAAAGCAACATTCTCGGACCACGGCCTGGTGTGCCAGCGGAGCGCTGGTCGCATCCTCGCCATGTAGCCATTAATGACGTCATTCGACGGGCCTTAATTAGTGCAGCATGCCTGCAATATAGAGCCAAGCGGTATATTGCGGGACGATCGTCAGAGGCCTGATGGGATCATGCTCATTCCATGGAAAAATGGGCGCTCTTGTATAGGATGCGACTTGTGTTACACATTAAGCGCAATCACATCTCGCGACTGCACAGAAGGCAGGTGCGGCTGCTTCTGTTGCCGAATCTAACAAGCGGCACAAATATGCAGCCCTCAGGGATACATGTTGGTGCCGTTAGATGTTAAAACGCTGGGGCCGTGGGGTCCTGAAGCAACGCGTTTTACAGAGATAATCATCACGCGTTGTCAATGTACAAAGTGACCCAAAAGCTGGCAGATATCTTAGTCAGCGGATCAGCCTCGCAATACAGCGAGACTGATACAACAATGAATAAAATTTTTACTTAAGTTAAGTTTTACATACTGTATAATTTTGTATAACACTTTTTTCCTTTAACTTATTTATTATGTTAATTAGAAGAATTTATGTTTTAATTTCATATGTTGCATTTTATGTAATATTATTTGCTATTTTTCTATACTTAAATAAATTCAATATAAAAAGATTATAGTAGATTGTAATACATATTTTTTTAAATAATAATAAAACTATAACCATTAACATTAATAAGTAAGTTTCCTTAAGATAGTATGTAAAGTCAATATATTAAATACTAACGAAAAGTTAAACACGACAATCCGTAGAAGTAGTTTTATTAAATGAACAGTAGTAAATTACCGTTACCGTACAGTTTATCAAAAGTCCACTGAACATAGGCCTCCCCATAGATTACCTCCTTGAGGAGATATTTGCTATAATTCCTACGCTTAGCAAGCGATGGCAACCACGTTGGTTTTAGTTGTTATTAGGAGACGCTGCTGGAAAATGGAAATGGAAATTCACTTCCACTACACTAGTATAGTAGTAAGTGCTGCAACTAAACTAACGTGTGCGAAGTTGGGGGCAAAAATAAAAGTAATATGATTTTATGAATTTCAGATTGCAGATTAATATATTTTATGGCAAAGCCTTTAGAAGCGAAGCGATATATTCCTAAAATATAAACACTTAATGTATATACAAAAACCCTATTTTTCCTTAGTGAGCAAATAAGTTAGCAAATCCTTGAAATATACATCATAAATATTAATGAGGCTTAGATTTACGTATAATTTTATCATCGCATTCAATTAACTCATATATTACATCGAAACTTCGGAACGTTCAATTAAATATATAAATCCATATAATTACTTTTAACCAATCGTGAATTGTAATCAATATCTCTGCATAAGTTCACTACTATATGTTGCAAGTTATGAAAATAGATACAGATAATAGAATGCATTATTTCTATAAATAATATAATAAATAATATTTAAAGTAAAAATTGTATTAGTGACTTATTAATTTATTTCATATATGACAAACCTTATGTGAATAAACTATGCACTATGTTTTTTATAAAATATATGTATTAAACTAACAGTTCACCTGATGATAATGTAAATGTAACAATAAAATATAACATATAAAGTAAGAACGGATTAGTATGTCTATTAAATCAATTGTAATAATAATAATAATAATGTGAAATAAAAATAAAGTGATTAGTGCACTAGTGGTCACGTGCAACCATTTCAAATAAAGAAGGCTACACGTACGTTGTCACCTCTAAGGACTGAGATAAAACAACCTATAATACAGCCTCACAACCTGTAATTACACTGGCGTTCCATACACTTCAGACCGGAACAGAGCAGTGCACATACTACTACTTGGCAGGGATTAGTTAATAAGGTGGTGCCTACTGCCGAAGGACCCCTATGAGAAAGGAGTCCTTACTAGTTCTGACTAATTGAGTAAAGTAAAGTAAATTTGCAGACTATATAGGTCCCATTGCTGGGCGCATGGCTCCTCTCATTTCTGAGAAGGTTTTGGAGCAATAAGTCCGCCATGCTACTTCAGCGTGTGTTAGCAGACTTTACGTAGCATCGAAATATTTTATAAATAGTTCACTCTTTAAAATCAATTTTCATATAAAACCCAAGATACACAAATTATATGGTGAGCGAAATCGAGTGTTAACAAAAAGTGAAGTCATTATATGCAACACATTCGCACATCTTATACTGAACGCGTGTAAAGATGGCAATAATTTCTTTAAACAATGCCCTTCTTTTTTGAAGTTGTTTTTTAATAGGATAAGGTGACAAACGAGCACACAGTGCACCTGATGGTAAGTGATTGCTGTGGCCCATAGACATCTACATCTATCCTCAGTAAAGAATCAAAATGCAGATGTGTTGTCACCCGTGAGGACTAAGATGGAATGCCTCTTTTCCAGTAGAAAGGGTGTCCGGTTCTCTACACTCACCATACGAAACACAGCAGTGTTAAGCTGCTATTTTACGCTGGTATTCTGTGAGAGCGTGGTCCTTCCCGGTCGAGCCCGACCCATTCCTGCTCAACTATACTACTAATATAGCTGCAGCATGGCTCTACCATGTATAAAACACACACACAATTACACAGTTACAGATATCTATTGGCTGCAGAATTCACTTACCTGATTGTAAGTATATATTATTATTTAAGTATATAAAAGTAGAGAGATGTTATAGATTTTTAAGTATATAAAAGTAGAAAGATGTTTTAAAATTTAGAAACATCCTTTGCAAACAACAGCACCCAGATAACGTCAACTATGGTTGTTACCTTTATTCCAGAAGGGTTTATTAGCATACTGGCTAGACAGATATTGTTTTTCCCTTCTAACTAATAACAATTAGGCACATATTTGTTTATTTTCTTTTTTGACACTAAACTAGTATTATATAATATTATAGAATTATTATTCCAACGCGCGGAATGTGTGTCCGTGGTTTGAATATATAATATCTTTTGCAACATGTTTTATAGCATTAAAACAATACAAAATACTACAGAATTTAGTACAAAGATTATTTTTATATTTATTTTTTACTATATAGTTAGTTTCTAAATAACTGTCTATTTGAACACCTCGTAGGATGTAAATTCAAAAGCACAGTTCAGAAAATGTTAATATTTGAGAACCTTTGTAATACTTTGCTTTATAAAGGTATTCAGAAGCTTAATTTTACTACAACACTTTTTATTTTTATTTGTAAGAAAATATATGAAACAAAAGTAATTTAAGAATTTATAAAATAGAAAAGTTTCTTTTGATCCTCACGTTGGGTTGAGAGCAAAACATCTTTAAAAAATGTGAAAAGTGTCCTCTTTTTAAATAAGATTGATCATAACAATTGACGAAATCTAAGAAAAATAACTGATCATTTTCTAACATGAGCAACATATTGGGCATGTTGCTCTGTTTCTCTGTCTATCACACACTGATCATCATCATAATCATCACATCCTATAAAAGTCCACCGCTGTACATAGACTCCTCATAGAGTGCCTTACAAGGTACTTGCCATAGTTGTCACGCTTGGCAGGGGCGTTGGTAACCGTAGTTTTTATTTTCTAGAGTTGTTATCAGGAAGACGCTGCTTCCCATCTCCTGGTTTGTTTACCTCTGTCTCCTCTTATGATACCTACGAGACGATATGGTGCAGGTAACACCTCAAAGTATTAAAATTGTCAACCCAACTGCCATGTTGAATGATTTGGCTCTACCGGGGAAGGACCAGGTTTACACAGAATACAAGCGTAAGTAACAATGTTGAGTTTCGTATGGTTTATATTTTAATTAATAATATTATCTTAAATTATATCTTTGTGCATGACTCATTTTTTGTGCAACATTGAAGAGGCTGCAAAAGTAGAAAAAAAATGTGGTATTCAGTTTAATAAATAGCATCATTTTTCGTATAATAAAACACCTTATGTTAAAATGTATCGGACGATGAAAAAACATCATTTAGAACATGTCGAATATTTTAATAGCACGAGATATAATTTATTTAACTTTTCCTTATTTCCGTAATTATAAAGGTACTTTATCGTAAGCGTGACTGCTGATAATAAGCTCCCAGTGTGATTCGTGATTCAGGGTAAATAAATTTTCGCGTGGAAGCGAAGTTTAATCTGGCATGTCACGGAAAACACGTAAAGCCGTTGGTCCTTCGTCTGATTTCTCTCAAGTCGTGCCGGATTGCCTTCCTTTAGGATGAATGTAATCTCCCATAATATGTAGGAGAGGGATACCTGTGCTCTTACACTTACACTCTGACACTATAATCTTGTTCTGCAGATGGTTTAGTCTTCGTTGAGACTGATCGACTGTCAGACCGCCGTGAACGAAATTCGTTCTGGAGGTCATTCATAATAATATTTATTGTATAGGTTTATATAGAGACGATGTAAGAATATCAAATACCATATCGCACGCAGAGTGTCGTAAGAGGCGACAAAGGAAAAGTGAAACAGGAAATGAAACACAGCATCATTCTTAAAACAACTCAAAATTATAAAAACTACGGTTGTCATCCCAAAGCATATCAACTTTGTGCAAAATCACCCTAAGAGCAAATCTTTGGGGTGGCCTGTGTTCTGCAGTGGATTTTATAGGCTGTAATGGGTGAATGGATGGATATAGGTATGTAGAACATGTTTCCGTATCAAATAATTTACATTCACTTCTTCTAAATGTAATTGTTCTCTATTATCCTGTTTGTCGCATAAAATTACAATTACAAAATACAAAATTAAAAGTACAATTACGTACACACGTGTAGGCGCAAAAGTATTAGTTGTTCACGATTAATTTAACATGGTAGGTACATTTTATTTCAAATTTTCGTTAGTTGTATTATTACTACTAGCTGTGCCGGCGATTTCATTCGTATGGAATTTTCTTCCTCATCTATTTTTAAGCCGAATAAATTATTAATTTTATTTTATTGTATTGTATTGATAGGTGTAAAATTTATTCTTCGAATGACCTCAACTCCACGTCTTATTACTCGTAGTTATCTAACGAGGCTGTGGTGACTAGTACCAAATCTAAATCACAGACTTGAGAATTCATAGAATGTAAAATATAAACTAAAAAAGAAAGAAAAAAGATGGAAGAAAAGCCTCCACTCATTGTTGGAGAAGGTTTTGTTTCTTCTCTTCGACATATTCTTTCTTTTTTAAGCATATTAACATTGGTTAGCACTTAAAAACTCTTAAACTTTCAAGGTAGCCAGTGTACTTTTTTTGGATAACATTTTCATTACTGTAAAATCGCTTAGAAATAGAGACTCTAAACAATATACTTCAAATCTAACATATTCAATTATCGTATAATATTTCAATTTTAAAAGACAAGGATATCTAAAATTCTCAGAATATTTATTTCAATTTAAATATGAAAACATTTTACCGTCGTAACTTGATGAATATTTACTTTAAGCTAAAACTTACTTTACTGCTAAAATAAATAGGTCGTCTTAAAATATATTATGTTTCATAAAGTTAATATCCTCTAAAATAGCACACATAATATTGATTTTAAATATGCGTTTCTGTTATTTATCTCATTTTTTCATGGTGTCTTAGTTGGTTTTATGGAGACGACTACGGAAAATGGCAGAAAGTCCTAATCGCTTCCGATAGATGTGAGCATAACCAACCCATGCCAAACGTAAAATATGCAGACCGCGTACTGCGATCGTCAATCTACCTGCCAAACGCGCGTTTGAATGTATTTCTCCCTACAACGAGAGGTCCATTGCAGGTGATGTGGGTAACTGAAGAATAATAACAGAGAAAACAAATTTTACCATGGTTTCTGTCTAGATAGGAACCACCCTCTTTCCATTTTCTGCCGTCAAGTGACATGCACTGCTGTGTTCCGATCTAAAGGTATGGAGAACCAGTATAATTACAGGTAGTTAGCCATTTCGTCTTATTCATCAGAAATTGTTCATGGACTGTAGTCATGCTCAGCTACATTAGTAGCATATTTGTAGTACAGATGGGTTGACTCGACCGGGTGAGGACCATGCACTCACAGAATATTAGCGTAAAATAGTAGCTCAACTCTGCTGTGTTTCCTTATGGTCAGTGTGAAGACCGGAGACCTTTTTACTGGAAACAAAGGAATTTAAGGATAACGCAGATAAATGTCTATGGGCCGCAGTAAACACTTAGCATCAGGTGGACTGTGTGCTCATTTGTCTTTATAGTATAAAAAGCCATAACATAAGATAGACTATTAGTTCAATCATCACTTCAGTTTTATTGAAAATAATTAAAGTAGCTGTTAATTAATAGAATCAGGCGTTACTTTGCGGAAATCCATTATATTAAAGTTGTAAATATTTACTTTGCAAATATCCGCTTAGTAAAATAAAATGATGTCTTACCTAGTTTGAAGAGCACCTCCGCCCCTCCTCAATTGCGTGCACTATCCCGTCACCACTAATCCCAGCACCACTACTCCCACCACACACTACATTGGAAAGACACACCTGCGTGACAATGCGACACGTGTTCGCCTCTACACAGGCATCATCGGGTGTAGTAGACTCTACGGTGGCTGACCGCTCAGTGAGCCCTTGAGCCAAAACAACTGCTATTTATAAGACTGCGGCACGCAACCGCTCCCCGCCGTAGTGAGCGCCGCGTCGTGCGATAGAACATGCCGACCAATCACCACCTGAGCGTACGCAGCCGCCTGCTATTAAATTAACAACAAGCCGCTGCGAAACGCCCGCCTACCCTCCAACCACGCAACCAATCGCTAATCACCGTGAGGTGACGAACGACCATATTGCGGCTGTCCGTTATTGAGCAGGTTTAAAGATGTTTAAGAGAGGTGAGTTAGAAACATTTGTTTTTTCAAAAATCTCCTTTACAATCTAATTAAAAGAAAACATGCCGTCCTGCAATTCTCTGTACGCAGTTCAACCTAAAGTGTTCGTCGATATGTGAGCAGTTTGACCTACTAAGGCTCCTATCTGAAAAATAGCTAATACTCTTCGACAGAGCGGCGTGTACGTTGCGTTCAAAACAAACAATTCTCTTAGGAATATCTGTAATAATAAAGATAAGTTAGATATTCGTCAAAAGTCAGGTGTTTATAAACTTGTTGTGATGAATGCCACGCCGTTTACGTCAGGTCAGACTGGTCGCAACTTCGAGACACGTTACAAGAGCATTTAGCTACGTACAGGAATTACAATCGATAAATCCCATTTCGCTAAACATCTCTTGGACACTGGACACAACTAACCAACGACCATTCCTTTAAAGTTTACATACTTGTAATAAGGGCTGCGACTGTGTGTGCTGGAACAGTTGGAGATATTAAAAATAAAATAGTAATGTTGCACTGCTGAATGAACAAACAAATGTTTCTAACTCACCTCTCTTAAACATCTTTTAAACCTGCTCTCCAACGGACAGCCTCGCAATATGGTCGTTCGTCACCTTCACGGAGATTAGCGATTGGTTGCGTGGTTGGAGGTAGAGCGGGCGTTTCGCAGCGGCATTTGTTAATAATAGCAGGCGGCTGCGTACGTCAGGTGGTGATTGGTCGCATGTTCTATCGCATGACGCGGTCGCTCACTACTTAAGGTGGGGCGTCGTCGGCAATCTTATAAATAGCAGCTGTTTTTGGCTCGCCGCTCACTGGGCGGTCATCACCGTATTACCTGATGATGCCTCGTGTAGAGGCGATGACGCTCATCATCAGAGGTGTATGTCCGCAATGTAGTGGTGGTGGTGAAGTAGTGGTGCTGGGATTGGTGGTGACAGGGATGGTGCGCAATTGAGAGGCGGGAGGGTGCTCTTCAAACTAGAACAGCCATCATCAACGCTGTCGTAACTGTGCCACTTCAGCGATATAAACCTTGAAATTACTTATGTTAAGGGTTGAAGAGTTGGCATTAATCGAGTAAGCGCAGTGTGTTTTGACCTCTGGTTAGATGGAGATGACCGATGAGATGTTTGATTATAGGTAGCTCTGGACCGTGCTGTGTGACAATCTGCAAGGTCTGTGATCAACAATAATTTGTTATTAGCTGTAATTATTATGATATACAATTGTGGTGAAGTCTGATGAAAAAATGCCATTTGGTAAGAAGTCGTTAAAAACAGTTTATTAAAAGTATATAAATACCTAGAAATATTAAATATTTAATTTAGTTTTTCTAATAGAATGAGAAAATAGAAATAGTGAATAAACGCTGCTGTGCTTCATTGCTGTATGGTGAGTGTAGAATTAGAGACCCTTTTGCTAGAGCGAGGCATTCCATCTTAGTCCATAGAGGTGACAATGCATCTAAATTTTGATTCGTAATAAAGATAGATGTAGATGTCTATGGGCCACAGCATCCATTTACCATCAGGTGAACTGTGTGCTCGTTTGTCACCCTCATCCTATAAAAAAAAAACGAAAAGAAGAAGAAGAAACAACATATTGTTACTACATATAATATTAAATAAAACTTACTGCATCTAATGTAAACTAAGAAAAATCCCTAAATGAAGTTCTATTACTTTCCAAATGTAATTCATTTGATGAAAAACCGTTACAAGATCGATTTTCACACTTAACGTCATAAATTCTTGTTAACGTTTTAACGATAACGCATTACATCCCTCTGTGACCTGAAAATTCAGTCTCTTAAACAAGTTTCAGTACATTTACTTATAACTCAGAACAATTTCTACCAATAAGAAAAGATTTACTACTTACTGATCTCGGTCATACATGCTATCCTGTGTATGACTGTTGTTGTATGCAGCAAGTTATCGAGCTGAGTCGTAGCCTTTCAATGGTGCAAAATTAAAAATAATATCATATGTTTATTTGTTTATTAAATATTGAAGTAGTTCTATATTTTCTTTCTTTAATTTTTAACAATATCATATAATAAGTACATACATACATATTAGGTCATTACATATGAAATTGGCGTTTTGTACGGGAGGAATATAAAGTCAATTTTTTTGTAAAATATATTTAATTAATCAAAGTATACCGTTGTTACCTATGCACTTGCCATCTCATAAGTAGTTCATTGATCCTTTACTAAAAAAATCATGGGGCGAGAATCAATAAACTCTTTGAAGGCGGTTTCGACTGCTGCATCAGGTTAATTTTTTCCTTGTAAGAGTTGTGTCCGTTTCCGGAAAAATGGTAATTTGTTAGAACAAGGTCAGGGGTACGGTGGATGTCGCAGATATTCCAATTGTAGCTCATCTAACAGTGGTTGTTTGTTTGTACAGTGTGTGGTCTTGCGTTGTCGTTGAGCAGTGGCCTAGAGTTGACCAATCTCGGTTGTTTAGCAGCTAGTTCTTCCTTCATGGTTTGCAGTTGCTGATAATAGATATCTGCCGTAATCGTTTGGCCTGATTTTAAGCTGTAGTGAACGAAACCGGCGCTAGTCTACCAAAACACAAAGTAACTATTTTCGTTTAAGGCACAGATTTGGCTGGGTCTCCAGGGTTCAGCCATGCGACGACGAGCTTCCGATTATCGTACAGTGCGCACTTTTCATCACAAGTGATTCGATTTAAATCCTTTATTATTGTGTCGGTTGAGCAAAGTAACACAGCAGTCGACGCGTGTTTGCAAGTTCGATTCACTCAATTCATGGGGTACCCCATCGTTCAAGTTTTTACTTCCCCGATTTGCTTCAAGTGGATTAATACAGTTTTATCACTTACCCCGAAGCCTGCAGCTATCTCTGAGAGGTGCTAGTGTGGATCCGCTACAATAGCCTTTAATTCTTCCTTTTCCACTTTGGTCTCTGGCCGTCCACGAGGGTTAGTTCTGAAGGTCGAAATTTCAAGTACGAAAAGAGCCAAAACGTACCGTGCTTTCTTTTGCGACACCAGCGCCGTACACATCATTAATCCTTCAGCAGTTTCTGCAGCACTGGTGCCACGGTAGAACTCGTACTCGTAAATATACCGATATTTCATGTTTTCCATTGTGCGGTAATAAGCGAAGCCAGGAATAAAATAATGAGAAAAAAAAATGAATGACTGTTTTCAAAACTCAAATGTACGAGCTAAATGAATTTATAAATTTGAATTTGGAATTCTTAACCAAAGGAGATAGTATTTCAGATAAAAGTGGTCAGTACGACAAAACGCTAATTTCATATGTAAAGACCTAATATTATGTAAAGAAATTAATAACTAGGAACAAATATTATTTTATTCTCATACTTGATGTTCTAATAATATAAAGATATATGGTTTCATTTTATTACTCATACACAGCCTGCGGTGAAACGTTACAAAAAGAAAACGTTACTAGAAAACGGTACAAAAGAAAACAACGTTTTGTTAGCCGTTGAAAGGCATCAACGTTCTTCGTCTCATGCCCTGCAGCAGAAGATCAACCAATTATTGACCTTCTATTCACAGACCAATACCACACACGCTGGGTTCAGGGAACAACGAGGTGGGCGTGACCTCTAAGTAAGACTCAACTCAGAACCTTGTCCTTTCTCAAAAATAAGGTTGACTTCGACTAAAATTACGGGTTCTTAAGGAATGCTCCCGGTCTTGACGTCAGTCATTTAGTGGACTGTATCTTCCTACTTTTCCTACTATTAGGGTAAACTGAGCTCTTGAAATAAAACATCAGTTATCTTAACATAAATGCCCTTGGAAATTCGATCTTGAAATTTCTACTTTACTAACTTTCCTATCACTTTCCTAATTGCTTTCTTTCTTGATTTAAAACTGGAAACTGTAGTTGGTCCCAAACTAATTGCAAATATATCAGCCTCCTATTGTGCCATGAAAGCCTAAAAAGAAAAAAAAACTCTAAAGAGAACCGCGCGCAAAACGCATTTTCGACATAATCAATCACTAATTTTCATTATCACATCTCCATTTATGACCCACATTATATGTATATATGCATTTAGCATAAAGCTGTTATTTTGACATTACAAACAGACACTTCAATTTTATTTATTAGTATAGATTGTACCATTTTCACGTACAAGGCTCACGTACATACATGATCAAGACAATGACCAATATCATTTCTTTTTATAGGATAGGGTGACAAACGGCACCAGTCCACCTGATGGTAAGTGGTTGCTGTGACCCATAGACATCTACATCTATCCTTAATAAAGAATCAAAATGCAGATGCATTTGTCACCCGTGAGGACTAAGATGGAATGCCCCTTTTCAGTTAAAAGGGTCTCCGTTCTCTACACTCACCATACGAAACACAGCAGCATTAAGCTGCTATTTCACGCTGGTATTCTGTGAGGCGTGTCGCTTCCCAGTCGAGCCGACCCATTCGTACTATATACTACTAATATAGCTGCAGCATGGCTCTACCACATATACACCATTTCATTCTCTTCTTTACATTTATAGTTTTAAGCTCATATATTTCATTATTTAATTGTACCATAACTTTTCGCGTACACGACAAGCGTACATACATCAGGAATAATGGACAATGTTCCTATACAGTTCTTAATAAAGTCACATTTCCTTAAACCATTAAAACTCATTCCGCATTTTATCGCATCCGAACAACCTTAAAAATAATCGGTTATTAGGTTTTCAAACTCTCAGCTGATCAGGCCGATTGTGTGTGGTTATGCTAACCTCCGATAATTTTTCTTTACCTTACTCTCCACAACACACACTGTTAATATTTTCATTTATAATTCCGTATTTCTTAACTTAGCTATAAATTTACTCACATCTTTTACAAATGTATATCATATAGTCTCGTATAGTATTTATTATTTAGTTATATCATTATCAGTCAAATTGAGGCTCAATAGGATGGCATACAAAATTTAAATTGATTAATTGTATATATAATGAGTTCAAAATTGTATTAAACGAAGTAATTATTTTCATAATCCACACAAATTAATATATAGGTATTAAAACTTTACCATTTTCCAGAAATTTATAATTTGAAAAAGTTTATGATTTGAAAGTTCAATAAATATAAAACCGAAAATAAATTATTACATTTCATATTAAGATACAGAACAAAGAAGTCAAAACAACGTAATCATTGTCAATAACAATAACATAATCGCATAACAACAGACAGATCAAAATACAAATTGTAATCCTACTCCTAGCAGCGCAAGCGATTTGAGATACCTTGTTTTAATTACCAAAGTACGTATGGAAACGTTTGCGATTACATCATTATGATCACTTAATTTTAACATAGCTTGTACAATGTTGTTTTTACATACATATATGGATACAAGTAAAATTAAATACACAGAATTTTAGATAGATAAATACATTACTTTTACCTGGATCGGAAAGGATTGCAGGAAGTATGATATTTTCGATATCGTTTACAGAAAATAATTGAATAATCACTATAACACCTATCAACTTTACACAAAATAAAACATTAATAAAATTTAAGCATTCAAAAGAACAATTTTAATTTTTAAGTATGTTATTATATAACTTTAAGATTCACTGCCTTTATAAAAGAAAAGAAAAACTAACACTTATTAATAATACCGACTTGTTTTTAACCCTTTTCAAATTAAATACTTACTTTTAAATAAAAATTACTATAGAAAAAAAACACAACGAAATATATCATCAGTGCTAAAGGAAAAATTAATTGATGACAAACTATGATAAATTTAAGTACGTAGAAAAGTAATCTACTATATTATTTCATTTGTAATAAAAATAATATAAAACAATAAACAATAACCGAATAAAATTGAATATAAAATCGTCTTGTGCCTTAACATTCATGAGTGCTTAAAATGTAACTTAATTTTTAATATTGCATTTTTATTTTAGATATAGTAATAAATATATTAAATATCAATGAAATCGTGAAGTATCTGATTAATAACAACTTTATAAAATACAAAATATTAAAAATATAACTTTTTATAATAATTAAAACTTTAGAGAAATTAAAAGAAATGACAAAAAATACGGTTCTGTTATCTAAAATTTGTTTCTCTTTATGTATGCCAGGCGTGTGTGTAGCAGCGCACCGCATGGCAGGGTCCCCATGTAATATAGGAAAGGTGTTATATGAATAGGGACGTGTTGTTGGTACTAAAACTTTAATTATACCACTGCTTATTCTACCTTAACACTAATATATTATATTGTCGTGTGGCTACCACAGAGAAATAAGAAATATGGAAATATTATCTCGCGTCGGTAACAACTGTACTAAATTTCTCCACTACGTAATAAGTTTCACTTCAAAACGTTTGAAACTAAGTATCCCAAATTACAGTTTTTAATCCATAGTGCTAAAATTGCAAGGCATTTATTGTCGTACGCTGTATTAACTGATAAAACTATAAATGCACTAGTCAATACGACTTCTTACCGATATTTTCAAAAAAGTATGCGATATAGTATCAATTACAATAACTGCTTGTTTCTATAAGAATATAACTATTTTATTTTTTTTCTATTTTTAAAAACGTTACCTCCACACTAGGATTTTCTCCCATCGTGGGGCAGTTTACACACATAAATTTCACAAGGACAAACATCAGACCCGGAACAATTATTTGTAGACCATACAATACTTGTTCCGTGCGGATCGAACCCGCAGCCCTTAGCGCAGCAACTCATTGCAAGCCACTGCGCCACGGAGCCGTCTAATAACTAAACTCTTGCGAGTAATAGAAGTCTAATAAAGCGTTCTGCAACTTTAGCTAAAAACACCAGTAAAAAATATCGAGCAGATCCACAGCTAAAACTAATATTGCATAGTTTCTAAGCTGATTCAAAATATCTGGACCCCAATTCAGATTACGATAAAAGCGTGACGGAATTTATTACTCTTTGTGTATTATGCCTGGGTTTTGGCGTCAGAAGTTCTCTTTAAACTATATTAAATATTATATAACAGTATCGTATACGTGACACTCTTACATACATAATTCGAATATAAGTCCAAACATAGTTCGTCTCTGTCGAACAAATATCTGTCTCATTTACAGAGGGTTCCATTAATAGGTAAGAATAGAGGTTATTTCAGTTATAGAGGTGCGATTATTAAATAAAGTAACGTATTTTGTAAACATTACCATGAGTTGTAATCTTTATTAACAATCAAAAAGCTATTAAACAAAAATAATGAAGCACGTTTTTATTAACTATACAAAAATGCATACAGAATGCGTCAATCAAAAATCTGTTCTTTTAGTTTGTCTTTGGAAGTATCAGATGTAAGATGTTTTCAATGTTGTAAATTTTATCAAATATGTTTTGGTCACCGATTGTTGACATTTTAAAATAACTTTGCAACGTTTCTAGTGCCTTTAATGCTTCGTGTAGAAAAGCCTATATCGTCATCATCTTCATTTTCCACTTAAAATACAAAGGCATGAACAATGTCGTTTTCAGTAAATTCTTCTGAAACTGTTAATTCGTCGTTGACGTTTATAAGATCTTCGAAAGCTGGCTGCTGGTTGTTTTTGTCAGATTCAGTTTGCTATTGTATTTTTGGTCACAGAAAACCAAGTTTTCCTAGCAATCTCATCGCTTGAAGAAATTGATTTCTGGGCACTAATTGTCTTCTATAGATTCAAGAAAATGTTGAACAACTTATTTTCTGTAATAAATTTTGAAATTATTGATGATGCCTTGATCCATTGGCTGCAATTTACTTGTCGTATAACGGCCGGTCTCAATTTCATACAATCAGTTATAAGTAGATAGCTACCAAAGGTAAACAGTTAAGTTTAAACTACCTGTTACTGTCGTGTCAATATCGTAATTTTGAAAGCTTACTCGAGATAAAAGACAAACAGTTCATGACAACTTTGGTTAATGTGTCCTCCTAAGCGTTTTGTTTTTGCTTCAAGTGAATTGCGTCGCGTTCTACAATAAAATATTATGATGTATTCAAATATTATGATCAGTATATAATGTTTTTAGTTATTAGTTTTAATATTATATTGACAATTATCCTTTATACACATTTCAAATTAAAGCTTTCATCAAATAATGACAAATTTTATCTTAAAATACAGCACAACTATACGAAGCAACAAAACAGCGCGCGTTCGGCTTTAACACATTGGCACTTGCTTGATTGACTTGACAATTGACATTGACAGTTTGTGTACCCACCACAGCCAAACATCAAGAAGCTTAGCAGAAATAACTTAATTAAATTTTGTTTATGTTAGCAGTAATTTATTAGCGATAAACATTAACATGGCTGAACAAAATACTGTAAGTATTGTGAACTCTTTGCCGTGATATATAAATTTACAGTAATGTTACAAAGCTTGGGTCTTTGTCAAAGTCGCGCCAAAATGTAAGGCACCTATAAATTTTTGTTTCACATGAAGGCAAGAGCCCTTGTTGGATGAAATACTCTTCCTTGACTTGATTTCCAAGCAAAAGTAATTACTACTAAAGCAACGAATGCCACAAACATAGAATTATTACGTATAGAATACTAGTACGCGCACCGAAAGCGAAGCAAGTAAAACTAACGCGAAACCGCGTAAGTTCACTCAAGCGTCGGTCATAACGTCACGTCTTACGGAGAAGAGCTCGCGAAAATTGTAAAATGACAGTTTGTGTTCTAAAATATTGACACAACAGTGATGATAAACATAAAAAGTAATGGTATTACATTTCACAGGTAAGTTCATATATTTAATTCATTATTAGTACGTAAAATAAAAATACTTACCTAAGCTATCATAATACAAATGTTGCTAGTTGTGGGAAAAAACAATTTTCTTTTAAAAATATTTATTTTCTATTTGTGTTTAAATCGTTTAATCGCAACGCTCTGTGTAAAACTCAAATGTTTATGTAGATACCTACTTCTAAGTATTAACATAATATTAACAATGGGTGCCTATTTAAAACTAATACGGGTGATCAGTGATCGCGATCCGTCGACGCCATTTAACGCAACTATTATAGCAACTAAATTTATTTTTATTGCTTTGTTCATTGACCAAGTCAACGTTTTAGAGTATAGAATAAAACTTTTTATTTACTACATCAAGAGATTATTAATAAGAACGCCTTTACTACAGATGTTACTTTACACCTAAACATAGTCTATTTTAACCGACTCCCAAAAGGAGAGGTTATCAATTATGTATGTAAGCTGATTTCTAAGGGACATGTCAAAATTTTCAACTGTCAAAAGTTACGTATATTTAACTTATTTTATTTTGTTATTTAGAGGCCAATTTGCTTACAAATTTCAACAAAAAAATCAGTAAATATATAAGACAGTTATTGTAATAATTATTTTATGATTTCAGACATAATGCTATTTATAAAGGAAAATATTTCTGCTGCGTCGTTGTCAACTGTCAAAGCATAACAACTATGGATATGGATATGATATGGAATAAATCCAGGAAGTAATGTGATAATATTTCATTTATAGAGTAAAGTGCTTTTATTTAGGCCAAACGATTGTGTTTCAGGAAAGATGCGGGTACAGCAGATTTCAAGTCTATGAAGTTATGTAATATAAAGACTTTTGAGTGCTGTAGAGATCTGTTTCGATTTTTAATGAATATCTGCCTCGCTACATTCACAGCCGAATTCCTACAGTGTCAAAATTGTACCGACGGTAGGCTGTTTAAAGGTAAAAGGGGATTAAATATACATATCAAACGATGCCATAGTAAAAGTATTGGCTTCACAGCCTACCGTAGAAATTCATAACTCTATTAGTAATTCTCTAATGACACAAATTTTTCCCTTTTTCGAGCAAATTTACAATTATCATCGTAATGTACCAGTGGTTAAAAGAATTCTAGAGGTGCGAGGATGCAGCTTGCTAAAGCATTGTCATGCACTATTCAAAATTGTTTCACTAATAGTGAAAAGAGTTGGCAAAATTATTTACTTTCGCGTATTCCCATTTTCATTTTGATAAAACAATAAATAAATCAATTACGTCTCAACTAAAAGAGACATCTTTTCAAAATTTAGATTACTTGTACTCATTTATCTCGACCACGTCCTAAATTTGATTTAAAAAGTAGTTGAGTCGAAAGTAATAGATGGCGACTTAAAAATGCATCCGTATTTTATTCTCAGACGATATCCTGGCTCCTCGTAATGTCGAAACTCTTGAAAGCCTTCGTCAGAAGCATCCTTCGGTCAATCCTTCTCAGGGTTTACTGCTGCCCCAAGACTTATATGCAACCTTTACAAATTTCTGAAAAAGACACTTTAGAAGCAATTATGTCATTTTCGAATGGCTCTGCTGGCGGCATTGACGGAATTACGCCTCAACATCTTAAAGGTCTTGTAAGCGCTTCTGCCGGTGACGCCGGCGGAGTACTTTAATGATATTACAAAATTATGTAACTTTATGCTCTCTGGTAATGTTAATCTAATTTCATTCCATTCTTATATGGGGCAAGATTATGCCTTCAAAAAAGGATAACGGTATCCGTCCTATTGCCGTTGGTTCCACATTTCGACGCTTAACTTCAAAATTAGCTTGCAGGCACAATCTCTCTAACCTTAAGACAAAATTTCAGCCCACTCTACTAGGCTTTGGCACTAGAGGTGGCTGTGGGGGCGGTACATTCAGTGCGTACATTTTAACAAACTCTGATGCAGATGTTCTGTGAAGGTTGACCTAAGGAATGCTTTTAACTCTATCGATAGGGTAACCCTGCTGAAAGAAGTGGCTAACAATACCCCGAAATTTATCACTACGTTTGGCAATGTTACAGTCAAAATACTAACTTGGTTTACGAAAACCATGTTATTGATTCTGCAGTCGGTGTTCAGCAGGGTGGCCCTAGGTCCAGCACTTTTCAGTTTGGAATTCAACCCATTATTTCAAATTTGAAATCCAAGCTGAATATCTGGTACCTGGACGACGGTGAACTGGGAGGTAGAGCAGATGACGTCCTCAGTGATCTTACTTATATTTTTCGAAATTTTAAAAATATTGGTCTTGAACCAAATAGCAATAAATGTGAAATATTTTTTCCAATAATTTATCTACTTCTCACAGAGACACTTTAATTCAAAATTTCAATCATATTTCTCCAGGAATAAAAACTGTCAATACGGAATCACTATACCTGCTAGGTGCTTGTTTTCGATAGTATTAAACCTGTTTTAAAAACAAAATTTGATAAGTTTTAAACCACGTTGATAAATTGTATAAATTAAGCCCCACATTGCGCTTACTATCTTAGATATTGTCTCCTTGTACCTAGATTTACATACCTCGCTCGAGTCCAGTCTGAAATGTTCGGATATTTTAAAATATATTGATAATAATCTTAAAATAGCTATAAAAAAATTAAATTTAACTTTAAATACAACAGCCTGGACTCAAGCTACTTTACCTATAAAATTTGGTGGTATTGGTGAGAAATCTTTCTAGCGTTGCATTGCCTGCTTTCCTTGCTTCCGTGCATAGTGTCAGTAATTTATGTACCATAATTTTAAATAATAAAGTAGACCTGTGCTTTGCTACGGAGGCAGGGCAGACATGGCAACTCTGTCGGCGAAAATATTCCATTGAAGTTAACCAACAAAACAGTGGGATATTCCGTTGGTACAGAGGTGCAGAAAGATTTGTTTCATAATTTCCATAGTGACCAAGATAAGGCACGCCTTCTAGCTGTTTCGACTAAGAATCTAGTCACTGGTTACCTTTACCATCAAGTAATCGGCAAATTACTTGATGGGAAAGCTTGCGCATCGCTGTAGAACTGACTAGAGCGGCGATTTGTCAACCCCATCAGTGCCCCTGTGGCAGCAGCGTCGACAAGTTTGGGCTCCACGGACTTTCTTGTAAGAAAAGTGCTGGTAGGTTTTCACGGCACGGTTCTTGAACGATGTCATCCGAAGGACTCTTGTCTCTATAAATGTTCCCTCGGTTTTAGAGCCTTGAGGAATATTTAGAGACGATGGCAGGAGACCCGACGTTATGACATTGGTCCCTTGGGAGAGAGGTAAAGCCCTAGTGTGGGATGCTACTTGCGTGACACACTGGCGGCCTCTCATCTCAGGGTACCTCGTTCAGAGCCGGAGCGGCATCAGAGGCAGCTGAACTGAGTAAGTGGCGCAAATATGAGTCTCTGAGAGATGACTACATATTTGTGCCATTTGCTGTAGAGACTATCGGTCCGTGGGGTCCACGTGCGATGCAGTTCTTAAGGAACTCCATCCGCGGCTGGTTGTTGCTGCTGGTGATAAGAGGGCTGGCTCTTTTCTCGCTCAAAGGCTAAGTATAGCCATTCAGCGGGAAACGCAGCCAGCGTTCTTGGCACGATACCATGAGTAGGACTGTTTGATAATTAAATTACTAGTTTTAGTTTTTTTTTATTATAGTTTTAATATTGTATATAATAAAATATTTTCTAAGACGATTCTAGATCAATTCGTATATACATGCTGTAATTTTAGTGGTTGTTTTCCCGCATTCCTGACTCAATACAAATTATAATTTTAAAATGTTTGGGTATATAATGACAATATTGATAATTATTTAAAATAAAAAATATAATCTTAATAATTATTAAAAAATCTTTTAAATCATAAAGCATTCAATTTTTAACCAATTATACAAATATTTGTTATATAATCTTTCTTAATAATTTAAATTCTTTAGGTATTTTATTAAATATTTTACACACAAAATCTAACAAAATTGTCTTAATAAAAAAAATTGTCATATATTAAGACAATTTTTGTTAGTTTTTCGAGCCTAGAATGACATCTAAGGCAAGTTGGTCAGGGTCATGTCGATTTCGAGGATGTATATCACTTGCTTTAACAAATAATGACTTATTTTTATAAATATTCAGAGCTAAATAATTCTTACGCGTAGTAATACGGCATAAGCTATTGCACGTCCAACCTACTCGCGAATATTGCTATTGGTTTGAGGTCGCATTCGAGTTTATTTTCTCTATTGTAAATCTGCCATTTTGCATCCTAATAATTTTATATTAATAAATCTATTGTACTACCAAGACAAAATCATTTGACTTCAGGAAAACTACCATTAAAATTTCAGCATGTATATGGGATCAATCTGTGTATATCCTTTCAAATAAAAAATCTAAATCGGTTTAGAAATAACAGAATTCTGAGGTAAAACATTAAAAAAATACACCGAATTGAGAACCTTCTCCTGTTTTGAAGTCGGTTAAAATTAAACATTACACGATGTGCTTATTGTATTCGAGCAAATTAATTGTGTTTAATAATATTCTTAAATTTTATTACGTCTGCATTTTGTACCATTAAAATATGTATAATAAAGTTATATTAGTACCATCATTAACGTGTTTATTTTATTCCATTTATTATTCTCATAAATACGTCTTCGTACGCAATACGTAATCTTTATTATATCGATTATTTAAAATTAATCAATAAAATAGTGATTTGCACAATTTGTTTGCAAACGCCAGAAACTGGTATCACTGAATAGCGTGTATATATGCGTGTGACGAGCGTACACATTCGACTCGCGCCCACAACATAATGACCTTGCTTCACTTTTGCTCGTGTTTTGTACTGACTGCGCTTCTATACGTAATAATTCTATGGCCACAAATAACAAATTACAGGAAGAGGCTTGGAAATCCATAGCGCAGGAGTTTAGTGCGATGGCGGGAGAATTGCGGCGTCCTGAGCA
>JAGSMP010002501.1:0-23205 GCA_029286625.1 Parnassius orleans | reverse complement strand
AAAAATCTAAATCGGTTTAGAAATAACAGAATTCTGAGGTAAAACATTAAAAAAATACACCGAATTGAGAACCTTCTCCTGTTTTGAAGTCGGTTAAAATTAAACATTACACGATGTGCTTATTGTATTCGAGCAAATTAATTGTGTTTAATAATATTCTTAAATTTTATTACGTCTGCATTTTGTACCATTAAAATATGTATAATAAAGTTATATTAGTACCATCATTAACGTGTTTATTTTATTCCATTTATTATTCTCATAAATACGTCTTCGTACGCAATACGTAATCTTTATTATATCGATTATTTAAAATTAATCAATAAAATAGTGATTTGCACAATTTGTTTGCAAACGCCAGAAACTGGTATCACTGAATAGCGTGTATATATGCGTGTGACGAGCGTACACATTCGACTCGCGCCCACAACATAATGACCTTGCTTCACTTTTGCTCGTGTTTTGTACTGACTGCGCTTCTATACGTAATAATTCTATGGCCACAAATAACAAATTACAGGAAGAGGCTTGGAAATCCATAGCGCAGGAGTTTAGTGCGATGGCGGGAGAATTGCGGCGTCCTGAGCAACTACGCTTAAAGTTTTCACAAATTATAACTTACCTCACAGTAAAGTTTGAAGAAGGTATGTCTTATGGAAGCCTTAACTCCATAAGATCAGCCTCGTTTGCCTTGTCATTGATAGGTTTTTATATTGGATTAAATTATCAAATAAAATTTTTATTTAAAGGGTAAATAGGTAGAAATCAAATAATCCTAAATACAAATTCACTAAGAATGTATCAGAAGTGTTCAACTATCTTGAGCTTTATCAGACAGATACAAAAAATGTAAAATTCCAAGCAAAGAAAACAGCAATGTTTCTTGGCAGGACAAAGAGCACCGACCTTATCAGCGGTGGGAATTAATAAAAAAAAAGACAATGACAAAATTTATATTACAATCTCCAGATTGTTAAAGACATCAGGCCCCTGTAGACAGGTAGACAGCAGTTTGTAATACCTTTTTATTTAAAACCTAATGTTTATCCCGCTAATGATGAATTACTTGAATTTAACAGAACAAATTAGAGGCAACAAAAAATTGTATATTTCATTTAAAAAAACCTTATAGGGGGTTATAAGTAAGGATAATCAGCAGATGGATAAAAGACATTTTAAAAGAAAGTGATATAGATGTGAAAAATTTTTGTACTCATAGCGCCAGGCATATTTCTCCTTCAGCAGCATAAGGGTGTATCAATAGATATTATAAGAAAATCAGCTGGGTGGAATGAAAATTCCATTTGTTATGCTAAATTCTATAATCGTCCTATTGTGAACTATAAAGATACGAATATTGATGACTAATTGTAATAAGAATAATTAATATAAGGAAACAACTTCTTTAAATAAAGCTTCAGGTCCCGCACCTACGTCACAGTGAACGAGTGAAGCCTGCCACAGTCGAGCAAGTGTCTGCTGTACTGCCATATGTCAGAGATGTCACTGACAAGATTGGCTACATCCTGAAGCGTGCTTCCATTAAAACATACTTCAAGCCGCCGAAGAAGATTAGTTAGTTTTTACCATCAGTCAAGTGTAATGTCCCTCTGCAAGACGCAGGAGTGTACAAGCTTGATTGTGAATGTGGTCTCTCTTGTATAGGACAAACTAAAAGATCAATAAAAACCCGCGTTAAAGATCACATAGCTGATTTGAAGAAAAGACGCTCCGGGAAGTCTGCAGTCTGTAACTATGTACAGGATCGCCCCCGTCACTACATTAGATTTGATAGACCACAAATCCTTGCTAAAGAACACCGATTCCTTCCAAGGATGATTCCCGAGGCTATTGAAATCAAAAAACATCCTAATTTCAATAGAGAAGATGGCTGGGTGCTACCATCTGCTTGGGATCCTATAATTAATAAAATTAAATCCCAACCCAAGCATACAACTGCTAGACTTCAAGATACTGTAAGTTCATACTGCTTGGATCGGAATAAAAATTAATAATTTTAATCTGGAGGTAACCGTGGTTAAGTATGACATTGGGACGTCAAATACCTCAGTCCCCTGACCATGGGTGCTTAAAGTACTGAAACGTCAGAATATAAAAATAACTTAATATACACGATAAAATCGTAAAACTAGTTTTATTTAAGTGTGTAGTGCGCGTAAATATAAGAAATCTTTAAACAACTTTTTATTGTTATTTGATTATAATTATAGTCTGATTCTGTTCAGAGACTTTAAACATTTAACATATAGTATTATTTCCATCCTTGAGGAGAGACAACAAGGCTATAATTGAACAATCAAATGAACTTACCTGTAACCGAAGTTCGATTAAGATTATACCTTGTTGTCTCTCCGAAGACGATGGAACCCTACCCATGCCCTATGAGACCAGGCTCAGTTCCAAATAGAATCAGATTTATGCTTTAATCTGAAATGAGTTAACAGATTGCGGCACAAATGAGTTTTTTTTTTATAGGGGACAAACGAGCATACGGCTCACCTGATGGTAAGTGACTATCGCCGCCCATTAACAACTGCAACACCAAGGGAATTGCAGGTGCGTTGCAACTAGAGAATGCGTTTAGAAATTTTAAAGTTACTTTTAACTTACGAATATGTGATGCTATCGAGCATTAGAAGCGATACTAAGATATAATATTATTTCCATCGTCTTCGGATAGACAACAAGTTATAATCTCGAAGTTCGCTTACAGGTAAGCTCGTTTGATTGTTCAATTATTATGTCACATGTACTTCCATTTCATCCATTCTCGCAGTTCATAACATTTCTGATCTGAATTTGAGTTCTATCCTCAGATTTCAGTTCTAGTCACCAGTTCTCTACACTCATCATACGAAACTCAGCAATTTGTTTAACATAAGAGTATTCTGTGAGAGCGTGGTTCTTAAACTTATACAACATTAAAATATTTCTGCGAAAAAACAGAAGAAATAACGGACGATCCAGTTGCTTAAACCATTTATATTTTCTCAGGAGCTAAAATTGAATGTTATAATGTCCTCTTTCCGAGCGCGCCAGACAATTTGCACTTCATAAGCCAGAATTTGCTATTAATGTGTATTTTAAAGAATAATATGGAACTAAGTGAATTACATATTTTTTTTGTATTTTAATTTCATTTTCATTCCATAAAGAGAATGGATTGCTTTTACGCAAATGTTAAAATGTGCATTCGTTATTAAAATAATCGATTCATCATCATCATTACTACAGTCCTTCACAAGTCCACTGCTGAACATAGGCCTCCAAGGAATGCCACAGAGCACGGTCCTAAGCCACCTACATCCATCGACTTCTTGCATGTCTTACCACTCCATCTTGTGGGGGGCTGCCAAACTTTGGGTACCGGTATGAGACTGCCACTCGAGAGCCTTTCTTCCCCATCGGTTGTCAATTCTTTGAGCTATATGGCCGGCTCATTGCCATCAATAATCGATTATTTGCAAATATTAGTCCATATTTAGAAATCTATCTATCTATCTATACTATACTATAATAAAACTCCAACACGACGTCTGTCTGAACATGCATCCCGCAAAAACCTGTGAACCGATTTGAATAAGACTTTCACTGGCAGATAGCTGATGTTATAAGGAGTAACTTAAGTTACCTTTATTTTGGGAAGAGAATTAACTTCCGCGCAAAAAAATTTAAACCCATGAAATCCAATCGCAATAAATTCTACGCGGGCGAAGTCGCGGGGAACAGCTAGTTAAGAAATATTTATTTAGTTGACGTGTGGTGATCGCGTAAATATTACTAAAAGTAGAGCCTAGAAAGTCTAATGCCCGATTCTCTTGTTCAAAAAATGTTTCATTCTCCATATCAGTACATTCTATTATATCCAAAGTGTGTGTAAATACAGTTTAAAAACTGCGACAGAAAACTCTAGACCACCTAAAATAAAAGAACTCTTTCGTTCTATGCCGTTACACGAGTATTTTGATTCATAAACGTTTTTAGTTTTTATGCATTTTTGCACTGAAGAACGCCTCGTAAGGAAAAATAAAACGTTTGCTTTAGTTAAAGAAACTAGGCATTAGTCTATGATTTGGGTGGAGATGTACATACATATACAACGTAGCTACTACAATGGTGACTTTAATTTAAAACATGGGTAGGGCTAGTGCCTATTAATCATTTTAATTTTGATAGGTTAAAATAACTCGTAAATTGAAAAAGAAGTTTTTTCAAACAAACTAAATAATAAAAAAGTAACTGAAATTGGGATCATCCTTGCAAAAATTCATTCATGAAATTACTTACCTAGCTGGCTTACGTTAACTCAGGGCGCGTCGCTTCGCTTGCGCTGACAACCGCGCAATGCGTATTGTACCTACGTGATCGGTCCGATTCTTTGACTTATTACCTACAGCGGACGTGCTTAGTCAAACACTTATCATATCACCTCTCTTGTTACTATTAGTTATAACTGTCATAACTAATGCTTTTTTTGTCTTTATTTTATTTTATTAGAGCTAAACGGCGTTTCATGTTTTCCCGCACATTTGAAAATAAATTGTCACTTATAGCCATATCCTCAATTTCTTAAACGCATTTATTATTCGATGGCGTAATTGTTCCACTGAATCCACGTTCTACGCGTACACATCGTCTTTGATGCCCCCAGAAAAAATCGAGTGGCGTGAGGTCTGGTTATCTTGCTGGCCACCTGAGGTCCAAATCTGCCAATCTATTGCATTAAACGTGTCATTTAACCATTGCCTGGCTGTTGTTATAGAGTGTACTGGCGCGCCATCTTATTGGTACCACAGTCGTTGGTATCGATGGACGTTTATGTTGTTTGAGTATTCTGACAACGTATCATTTAGTAGATTAACAAACCTTTCTCCGTTCAAAGCCCCATCAATAAATACGGGTCCTATTATGTTGTCACAGTGAACAGCTGCCCAAATATTTACAGAAAATCAGTACTGATGGGCTGACTCCCGCCAAATGCGCGGATTTTGGTTTTTGGGTACCCAATGGAGCAGATTGTGCTGGTTCCAAATGCCGTTTCTGGTGAACGTGCTTTCGTCAGTCCAACAAATTTGGGAAAGAAAGTCACTGTCCTCTTCAATTTTACTCAGTAACCACTGATAATAATTCACTCTTATTAATTTATCACGCGATAACAGAGTATATACTTTTCTTAACTTGAATGGGTGCCACTTTTCGCACTTTAATATCCTATGAACGGTTTTGTGATGGACTTGAAAATGCTTAGCGCTCTGGGGGAGGCTAGTTTTGGGTTGGTCTTCGATATATTGTATCACATTTTCAGTTAACTGAATTGGGTTTTGTGGTGTAGGCGGTCGATCAGGGCGTTGAGACCTAGGATCTACTGGCCGGTTTTCGCGGATGAGATGAAGGGCTCCTACAATAGTGCGAGGATGATTAGGGCATTTCCTTGAAGCGCCATATCTCTCGCGATATATCCTTATCGCAAGGGCGGCATTTTGACGAAATTCTCCGTAAATTAGGATCATGTGCGCATCTTCAGCTGCTGTGTAGTTCGGGTGTGTATTTGCCATTACGATCACAAGATTACACAAGCACTAATAATACAAATAAAAGCGTCCGTATCGCAAGAGATGTAAACGTATCTACTAGATTAGAAAACAAAAACAAAACAAAGCGTCTTTATCGCAGTACCATAATCTAATTACACAGATATTAATAAATAAAACAATAGGTAAGCGTCTTTTTCGCGGAAAAGTCACAAAAATATTAGTCGACGTAATTACTGTGGAGAAGTGCGTCAAGGACACGAGTTCCGCTAGCACTAGAAAAGCAAAAAAATAATTCAATTTCGGTGCGGCGGGGTGCGAGTGCGCGCGTCGCCTGCGCCTCCCGCTCGCCGACAAAGGGATGTCTCTTTCCTTCAATAGTATTGCTTATTCGTTTTAATTTCAATGATGCGATGTTATAACACAGGATCCGTGACCCTGGCAAATGACTGTTGCGCGACAGTTCTCTGACTACAGGTTGATCTAAGATGCTATTTCCTAAAATTTGAAATAAATCCGTAAATAATAAAGTTTAATGGAAATATAAATTCTTCATGAAACGAAAATGTAAAAACGTATATGCGTGTTAAATTAAAGTCACCATTGTTGCTGCACGTTGTATAGGGCATATGGCGTATGATGCGTGTGACGGGTTCGGCTTCCATTTTAATCGGCCGTAACTCAAAAAACTGTGATGGTAAAAGAGATTAAGTTGTCGTACAC
The DNA here is from genome assembly GCA_029286625.1 of Parnassius orleans. NCBI lineage: Eukaryota > Metazoa > Arthropoda > Insecta > Lepidoptera > Papilionidae > Parnassius > Parnassius orleans. The sequence goes on along the minus strand of JAGSMP010002501.1, from coordinate 16,930 downwards.
TTCGAACAAGTCGGCCCGCTGCACGCACGTCATTATGTTACTAACATCAATTAAGTACCAAATAACCACAGCCAAATATTAATAAAAAAATTTAAAATATGAAAGTATGTTTGTTTGTGCGTTTGTTCATCAATTACGCTTGAACAAATGGTAGATTCTAATCGAATTTGGCATAGACGTCGATTATATCGAGGAAGAGGACTCATCATCATCCACCTATAGGTACACGGGTTCAAATGAGCCTCTCCCGTAGCAAGGGACGTTTGTCACGCTTGTCAGGCAGATGCACAATTGCAGTAACAGACGTTTCGCATCTTTGACACTGCTCCCAGTCACCGCTCTGAGTAAATAACCGGCGATGGGAAGGTGTGTCCATCTACGTGTTTACGTCTTTCGTAAAAGCGATAATTATTATTAATATAATAATAACTAGCTGTTACCCGCAGCTTCGCCCGCATGGTCACTGGGAAATGAACTATCCATTGCTTTTTGAATTGAAAGAAAACTGAGTTTTATAGATTTGTCAGAGATGCAGCCATTAAAAGGAAACTGAGCAAAATTGATTCGTCAGCCTATTTAAATGTTTTGAAACGCAGCGTATAGGGAAAGCATAGCCTTTTTTCCAAATGGAAATGGGATATTTTTTAATTAAAGGCAACTGAGCATAATTATCCGTCAGGGATGCAGACTTTTGAAAATAAAACTGAGCTAAATTGATTCGTCAGAGATGCAGTTTTCTGAATTGAAAGGAAACTGAGCCAAATAAAAGATCCGTCAGAGATGCAGCTTTGAGTTGAAAGAACTGAGCTTAATAGGTCCGTCAGAGGTGCAGCATTTGGAATTGAAAAGCAACTGAGCTAAATAGGAAATTTTGAATTGAAAAGGAAGATCTGTGGAATTATTAATTGATTGTGAATTTTGGAAACATGAACACTATTTTAAGACCTACTGTAAATGTTATATGTTTTTCCATTCAGGGAAAGAATGTGGAATTCTGGGCATTTGACACACGCGACATGCCTTTGGCCATGAAGAAGCACGGTTTTTCTAGTTGACCCCGCTACCTGTAACGTTTGCCCTTGCTATTAATTGTCATTGCAAAACTGAGCTTAAAGGGAACTGCAACCTTTTGAATTGAAAAGGAAGATCTGTGGAATTATAGGGATCCGTGGTATAATAACGTTTTCACTTCACGCCTGTAAAATTAGCACCGATTATGTTCCGTCCAAGATGTGCTCACGCAGCTTGTCCTGTTACATAACCGGAGCATCTATTTCGCATTAGCATGACAGGGACGCCTAATTTTAATTGAAGCTTGTGAGGGCACACCTGACAACTCTAGAGAATTTAGAAACTCTGGGATATGAAGTGCTCTGTTCTGTGTCCATAACTGTGTCTACTGACAAATACTCTGTTATTTCTTCTGCTACTTCGCTTAATATATCTGAATTTATTTTGTTAACTCTCATTTTGGTGCAAGAATCGCCCTTTCACATAACCATTTGTCTTCATGCATGTTGTTCGTTAAATCTGAATAAACGCTCGCAATTCATTCGGAATGACTCTGTACTAAATTACAAAAATCTCTCGTCAATTTAACGCAGCCCTCTGAATCCGTTTCCAACCGCCCATCGCCAATTTTTAATAGTGTTTCAGCATAGTTTACAGCATTGACATTGTAGTTAAACTGAATTTTGTCACCTTGTTCCATAAAATAGACGACTTGAGGCATGCTTTAATTTCATCTGCAGGTGTGCCTTTTGAATGACAGGTAAGTTTGGCGAAAGTCACCAGCAAAACCACCATTCCTCCCATTACATCGGTATAGCTGCAAATCCTGGAGCGTTCGATTTAGTGCTTCTACAGCTTTTTATGCGACATTGCTTTCGTCCCACTAAAAGATTGCATTGTCGTAGCATTATACCGTTACTATTTTTGCTAAAGTTACAGATCGGCGATTCTTCCGAATTAGAGGGTTTAAAACAGAATGTGCAGTGCGGCCCCGCTTAGCAGCGGCGGCTATACCGGAGGAAGCTATTACAGCAATGTTTTATCTTTCCGTACTTGCGCTAATAATAAATTTAACAAATCTTCCCAGTTCCTCCAGGGGCATCTAAAAGAAAAGTGCACATTCCAGATTCAATTTGTCCTAATACTTTGTCAAAACTCTTTTTGTTCAGGAAGCAAGCAAATACAAATTCGGCTACTTGCTGCTGCAAAGCTGATATATCGTAGTTTGTTTCACGTATAATTTCATCACTTGTTTCATTTTGGTTGTTCGCTGAGTTATCATTCCAAAGTCGCTTAATTTTTGCCTACCATTGCCATTACTTTATCTTCAATTTTTCCAAGTGCTTCATTATAAATGTGTTCATTGTATGTCATGTTCGCGTGTGTCTGCTGTAACCTTCGCAAAATATCTTCCGCCATGTACTCTTTATATTTGTCCCACAATTTATGTGCATTAGATAGCCCGCAAGATGATATGAGAGTTGCATAAAGATCCCTAATTTTGGCTGGTGACTGGCACTGCACAGCTTCCTCCATGGTTTCATCCCAGTGATTATCGTTTTCTAAAAGATGCAGAGCTTCACATGCTTCTCTATAAGTTGCGCATTCCTGACCGTTGACAGTTTTAAGGTCTTTATATCCTGTAGGACCCCGAACTGAACCATGTTCGGGGCAGCAATCGTAAACAGAAACATTCAAAATTAGTTACATGGACGGTATACACACGAACAAGGGCATCTGATGACTTTACACCAGGCCAATTTGCAACAGGCGCACTTTGAATACGGCGTTTCACTCCTTCCTAGATGTGTTCCAAGTATAATAGCGGGGACTTCAGAATATAACAACGTTTTTACAAAGGGTCGGTTTGACAAAGTTGAAAGAGGCTATTAGTGTAGTTTTGGCGGTGATGCAATTCTTTCTGGAAATTTCTTTCGATGAAATATACACGCTCTCATTTTCTAAGTGCAGAGCAAGGTGAGTAACTGTTGGGTGCCTTTCGTGTAAAGGAAGCCAAGGAGACGCCACGCTGCCTCGTTACTGCTGACATAACGCCCTGCTTGAAAGGTCTGTACTTCATTAACGGGATTTTCTAACCTTCACTCCTGAGATTAAATATTGCTTGGTCGCTTCCTATTTATGTACTTACAGATATACTTGATTGCGTGGACAGAGCTACATGCTTCTACATTAATATGGGCATTAAACATTTTACATAGAATGGGCGAATACAGGACAATCCAGCTGTTATCTAAGGTTTCGAACGCCCCAGAGCGAGATTTGATTGTAAATTCCTGCCACCATCTTCAGGAGCTCTGCGTCTGTATAAAGGGTACATATGTCATTGTGCACTGTTTCTTTTAATAGCTGTTTAGGAATCTCTTTGTATATTTTCCTTCTTTCATACATGGCGATATTGAATTTCGTGCTCCATGGACCGTGAATCATATTTCGGACGATGGTATCATACAATTCTTTATCTTGCTCAGGATCCGGAATCTCGGCGCTTATTATGTCGTCTATTTGGCAAGGCCGCAAATTCTCTAAGCCATATTAGAATGTGGGCATGCGGTAATCTCTTTTTGCCATTGACATGCACCTCTCCGAAAATTTTCCCTTTGTTAATTACATACATTAATTTTTGTACTTTTAATCTAAATACTCTAGCAACTAAATCGTGTCTGTCAACTAGCTTGGCATCAGCTCCTCAGATTTCTTTTCATGTGGGATTCAAGTAAAAGTAACAAAGATCAGGTCTTCCTGAGTTCGTGCATAGCGAATGCGTCTTGTGTGCTACTGATGTAGGTAGCAGGGACTGTTAACGAATGATGAGGGCAGAATTACCATTTTACCTAAATCTCTGGGGTTTACATTGGCGTCGCTGAAACTGCATCTTGTAAATGTATATAATTCTCAACGCGCAGCTTTTTGATTTAAAGATATATAACGGAGACGTTCACTTTCTACCTTCACATATGTCTACAAATTGATGAAATAATTGTCTACACGGGCTAAGAGGTTAAAATCATTTTCTCGCAACATCATATGATACGCATAAAAATCCATACATGATACTTTTTTGTTCGGAGTAGGCTCCGAACAAAAAAGTATCATGTATCAAATCCAATATATCTAAAAGGAATAAATATTCCTTTTAAATATTTTTTAAAATCAAAACAACAAAACCAATTCAAGACAACACGATAGCCAAAAAAACCGAATCAACTTAAACCAAATCACAAAACAAATCGCAGAAAACCGAAATCGAAAGCAGTAGTCAATATAAATATAACCATTACCAAAAAAGAAGTAAGTGTATAGGTACCGTATACACTATCTATACTATTAATATTCCTTTGAAATATTGTTAAACAACCTAAAACAACGAAAACCAATTCACGATTCTAAATAAACAAAATCAAAATCAAAGCCAGAGTCTAAATATGTATAAAAAAGGAATACCAACCAAATCAACAAAACCGATCCAATAAAATACACAAATCCGAAAATGAAAGCCAATATAAATCCATTCAACTTAACCAAATCACAAAGCAAATAACAAACAACCGAAATCGAAAGCAGGTAGTCGAATAAGCTACGAAATAGAAACAATTTAAGCGTATGGTACCGTATGCACTATAAGTTGACGCGCGGCTCAACGGGAGTTAAATACATGTCAGGAAACATTTCGTTACCGCGTTTTAAAACCTAGTAACGACATCTATCGGAATCAATTTAAACTATGTATATGTTAGTTAATAAGAACTCTCAAAAATATTTTCTTATAAATTTGCACAATTTTTCTTATTGTTATACCGATTCATTCATAACCACATATAAGAACTGTATTCATTTCCGTTCAATAAATATTACTAAGGCTTATTAATAAGGCTTACTAAGAACTGTTTCTACCATTGTTAAGTAATAGTTAAGAGTGAAAGCGTGACAGGTGGTGATAGTATCTGATCCATACTTATAATCACGCCTGTAACCCTTGCGGGGTAGGCAGGCATCAATGGATTACTTAATATTGTCTGCGAGGTTATCGCCTATTCTGTGAATTACGATGCACCAAAACGTTTGAAGAAAATCAGCTGGTGATTTTATGCTTTTTATCGCTCTCTTCCGGGTCCTGCGTGAAAATACAGATCCATACATTTTTATCTTAATTTTGGTAAAAGACATAATAATCAGATATTCTGACCTTCTGTGTTCGTCCATCGTACCGTCGTCCGTCTTGTGGAGTCACGGTGGCGCCACCTAGCTGAATTTAATTTTGCAACATATTCGATTTTCCCACAGGAATGATATGTTTTTCCGCGGAAAAAGTAGCCTATGTCACTGCAGCCACCGAACTATCCCCACAAATAATCATGCCATGCCGACGCTCTGTTGCGACGTGAAGGACAAACTTGGCAACATATTCGATTTTCCCACGGAATGAGATGTTTTTCCGGGAAAAAAGTAGCCTATGTCACTCTACAGCCACCGAACATCTCCACATACAAAAAATCATGCCATACTGACGCCAACTTTCTATTTTTGACGTGAAGAAGGACAAACAAACAAACAAACAACAAACACACTTTCGCATTTATATATAGTATGGATTATTATTGAATGGTTTAATAATATCCTACTAGATTTCTCTTTAGATTATAATTTAAATGAAATTTGAAATTAATATAGATGCCATATAGAGGCTATCATTATGGATGTCGTAAGAGGTAACGGAGGAAACTGAAACAAGGAAACTGAGATGAGTAGGCAATCCTCTTGATAAAACTCAAAAATATGTTTAACAGTGGACTTTACAGGTAGACATAAAAGTAGAAATCTGATTAATAAAGTAATCATAGCGGACCAGATGATAAATAAAAGCCTATATACTATCATTTTTCTTATTTTCTTGTCTGTCCGTTAAATAATCAAAAAGTAGTAAGTAAGAAACTTTAAATAAATAATTAATATAATAATGATAACCATCATCATCTACTCTATATCAGAGTCTACTACTAAACATAAGTATCCATAGATATGTTAACCATAGATCGCTGCATAGCAGGGATTTGGGATATTTGCCACGCTTGGGGAGGGTTCATTGTGTTTATTATCTATTTGTCGCCTCTTGGCACCCAATAGATGATAAGTGCGGTCTCCCGTGACCATGGGTCCTATGAAATACTCGAAACGTCGGGAACGTTCGGCTATAGACGGCACCGCGGCGCAGTGGCTTAGCAATGAGTTGCAGCGCTAAGGGCCGGTGAACAAGTATTTATATTATGGTCTACAAATAATTGTTCTGGATCTGGATGTTTGTCGTTGTGAAATCTATGTATGTAAACTGACCCCTCGATACAGGAGAAAATCCTAGTGTGGAGGTAACGTTTAAAAAATATATACATAAAAATTCATAAAAAGAATATAAAACAATTTAATATACTCGATAAAAATCCGTAAAAACTAGTTTCGCACAAATAAACACGCGCACATTCATCTTCCGATCGATCTAAAAAGCCATCTCTCAAGAAACAAATAACAGATTTTTAGAAAAAGTTAAATTGGTTCTTGTTCATTCCTAAAATGCTTCACAATATATTTTCAATGTACCGTTTTTTTACCTCATTCACTGTTTTACTATTATAAGTAAGAATTTAAGGATGAATATAAAATTTAATGAGTATATGGTATATGTACGTGTTCCATGTATACGCTTACAAAATTTATATTACTGTTACTTTTGTATTCTTATATCAATTTCAAATAACACAATTTACACCTAATTCTTTCTATCTCTGCATAACCCCAAGGTAGACTGGTAGAGAATGCCTCAGGCATAAAATCTACCTGTATACTATGAAGTTTTTACATAAATAAATTAATTTATAAGTATTTATAGAAGAGATATGTCACAACAAATTAAAAAGTGAATATAAACAGCATGTAAAAGGTATTTCCATTAAACTTATACTTAAATAAAATGATGGAACATAATAATGAATGAGATATATTAAGATTATATTTGCATAAATATAGGTAGCCTTTTTATATTCGTAAATCCTTAAATGTATTTTCATTGGTGAAATCGTAATGGGTGAATTCGGAAGGAAAGGTCGGCAAAGGCTATTGGTTCAGTAACATCGAACATCATCGAGAAAGAGGTAATCGGCCCTTTTGGAGTTTCAGTCATCAATATTTCAAAGTATATTCAGACGTGATTTTGTATAATATACCTTTAAGAATATGTACCTTCTGTCCAATAAATATAATTTTAAACTAGTTACTGTTTGTAATGGAGTATAACATATATCTTTATTAAGCTCGACTACATTGTATTTTTAAAATCGCTAAGTTATTTTTGCTGCGCTTCAAAATAATTTGGCCTTTTTTGCAGAATTTGGCCACAGCTAAATCTTTTTATTACTGTGGGATCTTCTCACAACTACTCAGGATAATAATATAATTCTTATATTTACGCGAACACTACACATTAAATAAAACTATTTTTACGGATTTTATCGCGTTTAATTTACTATTTTAAATCCCGACGTTTCGGGTGCTTTACAGCAACACGTGGTCACGGGGGGGGACTGAGATGTTTGATGTCCCGATGTCACAGTTAGCCCGGCTACCTTCAGTTTTTTATCTTGAAGTCTTGCAGTGGTATGCTTGGGTTTGGATTTAATTTTATTAATTATAGAATCTCAAGAAAATGGTAGCACCCATCCATCTTCTCTATTGAAATTAGGATGTTTTTTAATTTCAATAGCCTCGCGAATCTTCCTTGGTAGTAATCGGTGTTTTTTGCGAGGATTTGTGGTCTATCAAATCTAATGCAATGGCAGGGATGATCTTGAACATGTTCACACACTGCAGACTTCCCGGTACGTCGGTGCTTTAAGTCAGATATATGTTCTTATACGCGGGTTTTTATAGATCTTTTTGTATGTCCTATGTAAGAGAGACCAAATTCACAATCCAGCTTATTCACTCCTGCATCTTGTAGAGGGATATGACACTTGACGGATGATAAAAATTGACTAATCTTCTTCAGCAGCTTGAAGTATGTTTTAATAGAAGTTTGCTACAAGATGTAGCCAATCTTGTCTGTGACTCCTCTGACATAGGGTAGTACAGCAGGCACACGCTTGACTGTGGCCGGCTTCACTCGGTCACTGTGATGTAGGCGCGGGACCCGAAGCTTGTTGTCTTGCAATACTTGCTCGACGTGCTGAAGCTCGGCGGCCAGATGTTTTCTGTCACAGATCCCTTGTGCTCTCTGAAACAAAGATTTTCCAACGGTAGCTAACTGTGATGGATGATGGTGCGATTGACCATTCAAATAGCGGTTGGTATGGGTCTTTTTCCTATACACAGTATGACCAATAGTATTATCAAGATTTCGGATGACTAGAACATCTAGGAGAGCTAAAGAATTGTTCGCGAACTCCATTGTGAATTGTATTTTAGAGTTTATGTAATTAAGGTGGTCTAAAAATGCAGTTACTTTGTCAGATGGTAAAATTGTAAAAGTATCGTCTACGTACCGCTTGTAGAATCTTGGGTTTACAGGAGCAGTAACAAGGGCTTTCTCCTCAAAATTCTCCATGAATATGTCGGTGACTACGGGAGATACAGGTGAGCCCATCGCCACACCATCTACTTGCTTGTAGAAATTTTCCTTCCACAATAGATAGCCAGATGTGAGGCAGTGTTTAGTAATACTGCATATTCTGTAGGCATGTTGTCATCTTCTTGCTTCCTAGTTACAATTGAGATGCAGTCTTCAATAGGTAAGCATGTGAATAGTGACTGAACATCAAAACTGACCATAGTTTCATTGTCAGCGAGATGTAGATCTTTTATCTCACTAACTAAATGGTGTGAATCCTTTGTGTGTGCTCTGGTATATCCTCTCAGTGGTGACAGTATTTTTGCCAAGTGTTGAGCCAACTTTTAAGTTGGTGAATCGATCTGGCTTACTATGGGACGTAGTGGAGCGTTTGGTGTGTGTATAAGTAACCCATACAACCTAGTTGGTTTGGCACTTGATGGTATTGTCGAATTCACGTCGAGATTTAATTTTTCAGATATTTCTTTATTAAGTCGGTAGTTGTTTTGAATGTATTATTGTTGTAGGATATTTTGATCTTTTGTATGTACCCGTCCGATAAAAATTGTTGTATTTTGTAATTATACTAACGTGTCCATTATTACCGTAGCATTTTCTTTATCCGCGTAGAACTGTGAGCTCTGGTCTGTTGCGTAAGTTGTACAACGCTTTAAACTCGTCTTTGGGAGATTTTGTTTCGGCGCTGAACTTCGACAACAAGGACGAAATGTCTTGACATGTATGCCTCTAAATCTTCTTTGCCGATATTATTCTTAAACAGACAATCCTCAACACACAGATAATTTTCTTCATGCAGGATTTTTGCGGTTCTATTGTAAAATTCAAGCCCTTCGACAATAAATTTATTGTAGGTTCGTGCAGTTAAACTAAAATAACCACTATTACACTTAAAAATTACAAAATATTTCGATTATTTATTGCGTGCGAATTGCCGACCTGTCATTCAAAATCGGTTACAGAGTCATGAGATTTGGTATCCTTTTCTTTCTTGCATTTTTGCCATAAGGAATTTTTCCTCTTTACACTATGTTGGTCTATACCTTAGTATATTCTAAGTCTATGGTTTTCCATAGTAAACATCAATAGATTATTTAACACTAAACTAAAAGTCTGTAAAAGTTTCAATACCTACAGCTAGCCTTATTTTTCGTGCTTTTATATTTAATTAGAATACTTTCTAGTATATTACATGAAGAGCCACCTCCTCAGTTATATTATGGTTTAGCACGAATGGGTCGGCTCAGGAGATGACCCACGCTGTCACATAATACCAGCGTGAAATTCAGCTTGATGCTGCTGTGTTTCGTATGGTGAATGTAGAGAACAGGAGACCCTTTTGCAAACGAGGCGTTCCATCTTAGTCCTCAGCAGTGACAACGCATCTGCATTTTTAATCTTAATCAAGATAAAAATGTAGATGTGTATGGGCCTCAGATCCACTTATCAAGTGGACTGTGTGCTCGATCTTCACCCTTATTCTATAAAACCTAAAACTAATCCTCGAATAAAGTTTTGAATGGCCTACAAATAATTGCTTCCTGTCTGGTTCATGCAATTTGTATGTTGCACGCCCTCCTTAATACAGGAGAAATTAATGTCCCAACAGCAAACCGTCATAAAATTAGTTTTAAATTTTTACATTCTTTAAACTTTAAGTTTTCATTTTATATATATTCAAATATTGAAAGTACGATTGCATTACCTATTATTATAAATTAAAAATATTTTTTAATTAACTCGTTCTTCAATATCATTATTTTTACTGCAATATTAGCAATACAATTGTAAAATTCCATTCATACAATCCATCCATTCTATCCATTACAGCGTATAAATGTCCACTGATGAACATAGCCCTCCCATAGATTGCCTATGGGGATTTTCCATAGCTTCCACTCTTGTCAGACGGTTTAGTAACGGCAATTTTTTATTATTTTGAGTTGTTATCAGGAAGATGCTGCATCACCCTTCAATTTCCTTTGTCGCCTCTCGGCACACAGGACGATATGGGGTATGGATATTCTTACACCGCCAATACACGGTTTTTACAATATGGTAACGTAATTATTTGCGTTTATATTATTTATGAATAGTAACAGTGTAACATATAAAGTATTGATCAATATACAAACGAATCATTTCTATTCGTCTCTAAAACGTAATCCCTGTAAAATGGATAAAGTTCAACTTTCAGCTAAAATAACATTGAATTATTCATAGCATACCTTCTCGTTTTACGAACTCATGAAAATCACAGTTCTCTAGATGACAGTTGAATATCACATATCGCAATGAATTTTGAAGATGAATGGCAACGCCCTGTTGTAAGAGTTGCATAATTGAAAATAACATTTCTTGATTTTTTGGAGGAAGTAATAGAAAGCTACAAATTTAAAATATTAAATGGTTATTGTTTTTTATTTAATTTTTACACTTAATATTTCATTTTAAGAAAACTTTAAAACACGAATTGATCAAGCTGTGATGATCTTAGAAAGAATACTAGGTTATAGCTGTGAAATTAATATTCTTAGTCATCAGTTTTTAATACATCTGCAAAATTTCAGATTATTCAGACGTCTGGAAGTGGGTGTAAACTGAATTACGAAATTCCATTATATTCATACATAGAAAGACACATACAGATTAAGCTAAGAAAAAGCGTGTATAAATAAATAAAATATATAATATATAAAATAGAGCCGTTAGAGAATAGAATAATTTGTATTCTATATACAAGAAGATAACAAGAATATTGAAAGACATTTATGCTTTTACCACTGGTTCGGGTATTACATCACTAAGATTGAATACCTCAAGGTGACAACGCACATGTGTTTTAATTTTTAATTGAGGATAGATGTACTTACCATCAGGTGTGCTTTGTCAACCTTACTTCTATTGAATAAAACTGTTTTTACGGATTTTATCGCGTTTACTTTACTATTTTAATTCCCGAACTTTCAGGTGCTTTACAGCACCATGGTCACGGTGACACTTACTTCTATACAAAAATTGTGGTACATCCGTTTGACATGCAAAGCGATTTTGATTAATCTTTTACACGATAGGAGCATGCAGTATATGAAGAAGAAGAAAAACAGGTGAAGAACTGTCATACGATATATTAAATAAACTGCATTGGATACATATAATTTCCTAGGAAAATATTTCTATTATTGCATCCTATAAATATCCGCAGGCAAAGATTGGCTATGGTTTTTTACTCGAAGTTATGATTCATTGAGAAAAATTAAACAATGGAAATTAATCTATATCCTCCATTATTAATGCCTTTAAGGAATGCTACAAAACACGACCAGTAGTATAGCAGTTCGTCTCCATTTAGTGACGAGCTGCAAACACTTCGTTTACTGGACTATGTAGTCCATAGAAACAACACACGGCAAGAAAGATTAATAAATAAGAATATGTGGAGGAGACCTACGTTCAACAGAGGACTTTTATAGGCTGTAATTGATTATGTCCAAAGGCGGTTAACAAACTTAATTGGAGTCTTGCTTTCAGACTATTGTCTATTTTTACGATACACATTTTGACTGATCTGCAAGTTATGTCAATTTTTTTCTTAACATGTGGAATCGCCACCGCATATCCGCCTCGCGGGGCAAGGTCGGGTTATGTCGGACTCGCACCGACTAAAAGAATGGCGCCTCGCAATACCGTCACGCTTCTCCCCCCGCATCAACGGTGCGGCTACGCCAGAGTCACGGAGGATAGATTCCTCCGCGACTCTACCTCAGCTGCAGCGGTAGGGGGAGAAGACACTATCGCCGCAGCCCACCAACACACATCCTTCACCACGGGCCAACCATATGGGTTGCTCTTCGTTCACCGTGGGTAACCTAGCCACGACTACTTGGCCCCCAGCCTAAAATTATAGTTATATCAATCAATTATTTATTTGTAATGGTAACGGTAACATTAGAATTTTCTCCTGTATCGTGGACGCAGGTTTACATACATAAATTGCACCATAAACATCCAGAACCTCAACAATTTTGTAGGCCAAACAAATACTTGTTTAGTGCGGGATACGAACTCATGACCTCAGGGCTGAAACTCATATAATAGTAAGCTGACTGTATAAAAAGTGAAAATTGTGACGATGCATTCTCATTATTATTATTAACAAATAATAATTAAATTCAATATAAAGACATTTAAAAATATCATACATATAATATCTTGAACAATTAAAATGCTTTAATAAGCATAAAAATCAAATACATTCATTTTGAACATTAAGTATTATAGTATAGTAAAGGCCCAATAAAATATATTGTCTTTAAAAAGAACCGTTAAATTTATTAAAACCCTGCTTAAAATACATATTCAAAATGTTTTAAATAAAAGAAATACAATTCGATTATATTACAATAGTAAAGATAAATAACATTTGTAATGTATTATTACTGGGGAGTGTTCATGTAATGATTGCTTATAGAGGGATTTCCCGGATACGCACACACAAGGTCGTACATAAATATGGGGTGGTCGGATGCCTTACTACTATAGTACTGTTGCACAATGTATAGTCCTATATTAGGGACTTATGATACTCGTAGTAAGGTCTATGATACAAACGCATTAATATAGAAGGTCTCTATGATGTATAAGCATTATGATAGCAGAGTTATAACTTGAAGTCCCATATGTAAAAGACATATAATTGTAAGGTCTATAAAATAAAGCAAATAATATGTGAAAGGTCTCAAATATGTAAAAGCATTATAATGATAGAAATGGGAATTGATTATAGTGGCATGTAGATTGCTTCACAGGGTCCGAGTTCGAGGTAAACTCGCTAACCGGTGTCTCCTAGACATATCATCTTAGTGCCGATGGTAAGCGGGTTTGTTGTAGCAATACAAATTGCCCGTGGACGTTGCACACCCTTACCGTTTGTGGGCGGCGTCTTAGCACATAGGGTTATGATACGTCGGCTATCTTTCGGATTAGGGTGAGTGTGTTTGGTAGTACGTTTAAGTGCAGCAAGCATACTCAACTCCATGTCTTAGAACAATATCGCTATGATACGTGGATTTTAGTTAACATCAGTATCAATTTTGTTACCAAAGTCGATAGGGATCATGTGGGTGTGTTGTGAGGGGGCGCCATCTGTATGGTAGTTGCAGTGATGCTTAATGCTACTTGCGGTATTGCGCTTTGTGATAGACCTGCGGGTATGCTGCGCCTGATTCGACGTATCTTGTGGTTCTGGTCGATGGATGTATGCGGGTGGTGATGTCTGCTGGGATTGCATGGCGGACCTTGGGATAGTGTAAGCCGACGATAGCCGTATTGATGCTTATTGCGTTTTGCGGCATTGCGTCTCTGCGATGGTTGCTTGACGGGTCGTTATTCTCAATGGCGCTCTCTGCGTCTTGGTTTGACTCACAATCTAAGTAGCTTTGTCCAAGTCGGGTCGCTTCATTACGGGGCTGCAGACTGTCGGATTTCCATGATGTTTTATTTATTTATTTATTGGATGTACACAACAGTTTATATTCACTTTTACGTAACATAAATACCTAATATATACAAAGTTTTGACCTGGAATACAAACCAAAAACTCGTACATAGAGTTACAATATGCATTATACGTAAAAATATATATGAAAAAAAAAATTTTGTTAAACAATTTTATGTCAATTTAGTGAAAGTTTTGTTTTAGATATAATTAAACGATTAAAAATTAATGTGGAGTTGACTTGAAATAGTGGAACAGTTGAGTGCGAAGTTTATTTATATTATTGTCAAAGATGTCAATGTCCCTACCTGACTTCCTATTAAGATGACGCCTGGGATTCGACTTGATATTAAAATTGATTTGGGATAAAATGTTTGGGAAACAATTTTGCAGTGTATTAATTTACGTAAGCAAATATTATAATATCTTGTATTGCACGTCTATTGCGGGTGAAAACTCCAAATCTAAGTAGTCTCTCCTGATAAGACGGTAGTTTGAGACCTATGTCCAGCCTATAACTAACTATCTTATGAGCTTTGTTTTGGATCTGTTCTAGACGCTTGGAGTGCACTTCGTAAAATGGAGACCATACAACAGAACCATACTCAAGAGTACTTCTTATCAAAGCGTAGAAGAGATATATAAAGGTGGATGGTTTTTTGAAATGTTTGTTTGTTCTGGTAATAAAACCTAATGTTTTGTATAACTTAGAAACAATATGATCATAATGATTTCTGAAAGTAAGTTTTTCATCAAAGTAAAGACCAAAGTCTTTTGCCACTGAATTTCACTTAAGAATTTGAACTTCAAGTATATAATCGTGATTTATTTTATTACGTTTTTTGGTAAAAGAAATAACGAAGCATTTATGTGTAAGTACATACAGTTTTGTTTGCACCAGTCAGCAATTGTGTTAGCATCATTTTGCAAATCTATACAATCATTAAGGTCATTCATTTTCTTGAACACTTTAAGGTCATCTGTGTATAACCGACAAGGACAAGTTAGTTTTGGGATTAGGTCGTTTAAAAAAATAAGAAACAATACAGGGCCCAGATGGGATCCTTGTGGGACTCCAGATTTAATTGTGACGGCAGTCGATTTATACCTCTTTAGAGTAACTAATTGACTACGGTTTTCCGTCGGAATAAATTACCATGGATGCCGTACCACTTGAGTTTCTGAAAAAGCAATGCATGGTTAACTTTTTCAAATGCCTTGAGGAAATCGCTATATACGCTATAGTCAACTTGACCACTTACTGCGAAGGCTGAACAAAAATATGCCTTATATTCCAACAGATTTGATATTGTGGACTTTCCCTTGACAAAACCATGCTGTTGCTTGAAAAGAGCTGATTGTACATGATGATAAATTCGATTCAAACATTTTCGCTATACAAGAAAGAATGCTGATAGGTCTATAGTTTTCACATAACGAGTAATCTCTCTATTTGTGTATTGGAACAACATGTGCAAGTTTGCACGCTGATGGAAACGACCCTGCGCTTAAAGACTTGTTAAAGAGTATTGGCAAAGGTAGACTTAGTTCAGTAGCACGTTTTTTGAGGAACGTAGGTGATATTTGGTCTGGTCCTGCCCCTATATTAAGATTAAGTTTCTTTTAATTTAAGAGTTACATCATGTTCTGATAGAGTGAATTCTGACAGCACATTTTCACACATTTGGAGTAATGGTAGTACTGACTGGGTGGATTCTTCGATACTGAACTAAAGTATTGCGATAATAAGTCGCAAATTCCTGCTGCGTCTAAAGCTCTGGCATTACCAAGCGTCATTGTGCTTGGAATAACTTTTTAGCTTTTCTGTTATTAACAAAACTCAAAAACTTTGGTATTCGTTTGATAGCGTCTTCAATTACGGTAATAAAAGCAGAATAACATTCCTGATATTCATATAACAACATAATAATATATCTCTGTATATTTCGCACCTTGAATGATTGAAGGCAACTTGTTGGTGGGTGAAAAATATGATCGAAAAATGCATACACTCAACGTCAGTGACACAAACCCTTTCTGGTGGCGAATTATTAGTATTATCTTATAACTGCTTTTCAATATATGCCGTTGTATTGGTTGGTGAAGCATATGTCTCGACCTCATGCGGGTGGTAGGCGTAAGGTACAATCTGCTAACCAAGGTATGTACTACAAGGTATTTAAGGTACTACAAAATAATGAATATATATTCAGATGTAAAAAATAATATTATAATTAATCTTATCATAATAAAATATTTTTTTTATAAAAATTAAAATTAATAATTATTCATTCAGAAAAAATCCTAAAAAGGGTACCCCTCTTTTTAAGAATCCTCTTAAAGAAAAAATATGAATTATAAGGATATTTTTTAAGGAAAATTTAAATTTAATTTAAGACTTAAATTAATTTCTTGAAGAGATGCCGAGACCATAATCTCATTCCTACATGTGTCAAAATATCCACTAAAAAAGACATTCGAGGAAGCGCTAAGATCTTAAATCAGGCAAGTAAAAGTTGTTACGAACGGTAATCCAACAAAAACGCTCCGATCTACATGACATAAAAAATCCATAGACACATCATTCAGTGAGTTAAAGTCAGTCTTAACGACATTTGATTATAATGTTTGCATCGAAACGTTAAACAAACGAAAATTAATAAATATAACGAATGCAAAACAAAAAATATAGTAAAATATCAAAATTAACGACTAAATTAAATGTCAAACATCTGTGTCAACGTGAGAACAAGCGCATCCGTTGACCACAAACACGGATCATAGATTAAGCG
>JAGSMP010002500.1:0-21180 GCA_029286625.1 Parnassius orleans | reverse complement strand
GTTTTAAGATGGCTGCAGGTGTCCATGGACTGACTAAGAAGCCACTTACCAACAGATGGACTGTAAGTTCGTTCGTCACTTCAGTTAATAAAAAAAGAAAAACGACGCATTGCATATATAAAACATAACCTGACACAGTAAAACTCAAAAAACGTATAAAATTAGCTTACATATCACAGAACCAATCTAAATGAATTTCCATTGTAGCCCCGTGATAATGAATATTCGAACATTTTCTTTATACAAAAGAAAATTCTCTGCTGAAACCATTCATAAATATTTATGGCACTACGCCATCATTTTCCCCTCTTTACTTCGATTCTTTTTCTTTATATTATTGCCATTATAGTTTTATAAGACATTTTTATTTGTTTCAATTCTCAGCACTTTCGTGATTTTCGCGTTATTATTTCACTTTATTATAAAAACACTTAAATTCATCAAAGTTTATATTCATGTTAAAGTAAAGTGTCCAATAAGAGAAATTAAAAATAGCCATGAAGGACTCACAAAATGGCCTTTAAGGTGTATTGTAATATACATTTGAAGTACAAAAAAAATTCTTATCGCATTTTTTTACTTACGATATTGCAAATAATATCAATAAATGGTAAATTAAAACCTATCCTTTCTTCATGCACGACATGCTTGATTCTTAAGCAAATTTGTGTCGTAAAAAAAAGCGAACAACGTTTTTTTAAACGGATCCGTACTAAAGGTGGTAGAATAACCCAATAACTGACTTTTGACCCCAACACGGGTTCGAATCTTAGAACCTAGGACTACATGATCAGCAATCGCGCTTACTATCGTAAGACCAAGGAGTAGTAAAAAACGAATAAGAAAGAAAAAAGTATCGTATAATCAATTGTCGTTTATTAGTAGCACAAATGGGTCGGCTCGTAGTCGAGGAAAGATCACGCTCTCACAGAATACCAGCGTTAAATAGCATCTTGATGCTGCTGTGTTTCGTATGGTGAGTGTAGAGAACAGGAATTTCTTTAAACTGGAAACGAGGTATTTCCTCTAAGTCCTCAAAGGCGACAACGCATCCGTATTTTGATTCTTTATCGAGGATAGATGTAGATATCTATGGGTCACAGCATCTACTTACCATCCAATAAGTCTAAAGGTTAAAACAGTAATTAAAAGCAAACATTTTACTTATTGTCACTTCTACTACTAAGACCATTCTAACGACACCCCCTATGTTGAGGTCCATGAAGCCATTTATGCTACAGAGCGTGCCAAAAAAATAGACATACAAGGCATACATATATATTTATATATACTGTCGAAAAACATTACTCAGTCGGGTAAAAATAGTACTTTGCATATTGTTCTCAGTCTACTTTTATTTTATATATAAATAATTATGGTTATAAATATATATATTTTTAGGCCTTCTCAAGAATGCACCAGTTGTATGCACGACTAGGAAAATTTGTTCTTACTGATCAGCTCATCACGCTGGGCAGGTGGGTTTGTGAGCGCCGATATCCTCCCACTGGTCCCCTCCCAATGGTACTCTTCGTCACCTAAACGTAGTGATTCATATACTCTTTGCCATCACCAGTCTGTGGAAATTGGATTCGGCACTTTTGAATAAGTATTAACGACAGTTTCATTAAAAAGTGGACGTGCGTCGGGAATGATTTCGCGCCATGATTATTAATTTATGACTAGCGACCCCAGCTTCGCTCGGGTGGAGTTCATTATTGTCATTTATTCAGTCAATTTTTGATTTCACAACAAGTGGTAAAATTTATAATTTTGTACAACCGATTTCAATATAAATAAAATGAGAACATCATCAATGTAGTCGAAGTCAATTAAATACGAATTATTAAGGACTAAAAATAAAAAAAGAATCATCAAAATCGGTTTACTTAGAAGAAAGATCTGAGGAACACACATAACAGTACAGTAACATAACAGTCGAATTGAGAACCTCCTCCTTTTTTGAATTCGATTAAAAAATCGCCAAGCTTTCCGGGTAAAATATAGCCTAGATCACTCCTGGCATTGCTCTCTCTATCTGTTCGTGAAGTTTCATCCCAATCGGTACAGCCATTCCGAAGATTAGCCCGGATAGATAAATAGACATACGGACAGACTCAAAAATTTCAAAAGTGGTTATTCATGTCTTAATAGCATGCGAGTAACCCCCTGAGTTTAAAAGAAGGCAGTTATTTCGATATTACAGACAGACACTTCAATTTTATTTTTATGGTTAGATTTCAATGATAATTTTTTCGCAAATTACTGAGTGGCCCACAAAAAACTGAAGTGAAGTAATAATGTAATTTTACTAACTGTTTATACCCATCACACCGAAACTCAGGAGTGCAGGTACTGCTATTTAGGGACAGAAATAGTTAGGAGGGTGGTACCTTCGCCTAACCTGCGGACTCCTAGGCAGAAAAGGAGTCATACCACCTTGGTATACATATTCGCCGCGTTGTGGCAGCGCAAAAGAATCCACTACTTCATGACATCTAGCAGATATCGTAACAGGCGCCGGAGGAAAATGAAACAGGAGATGGACAGCTGCATCTTTCTGATAACAACCAAAATAATAAAAAACTGTTGTTACTAACACACCTTACTATATCCCTCGTGCTTAAATGGTGAATCGCACCATCATCCATCACAGTCAGCTACCGTGGGAAAATCTTT
Organism: Parnassius orleans; assembly: GCA_029286625.1. Lineage (NCBI taxonomy): Eukaryota > Metazoa > Arthropoda > Insecta > Lepidoptera > Papilionidae > Parnassius > Parnassius orleans. The sequence continues at coordinate 18,501 of JAGSMP010002500.1, read as the reverse complement.
GTTTCAGAGAGCACGAGGGATCTATGACAGAAAACATCTGACCGCCGAGCTTCAGCACGTCGAGCAAGTATTGCAAGACAACAAGCTTCGCCTACGTCACAGTGCCTGAGGAAGCCACAGTCGAGCGTGTGCCTGCTGTACTACCCTATGTCAGAGGAGTCACAGACAAGGTTGGCTACATTTTGAAGCGAGCTTCTATTAAAACATACTTCAAGCCACCGAAGAAGATTAGTCAATTTTTACTATCCGTCAAGTGTAATATCCCTCTACAAGATGCAGGAGGTACAAACTTGATTGTGAATGTGGTCTCTTTACAGGACAAACAAAAAGATCCATTAAAACCCGCGTGAAAGAACATATAGCTGACGTGAGGCACCGACGCTCTGGGAAGTCTGCAGTCCAGAACATGTTCAAGATCGTCCCGCCATTACATCAGATTTGATAGACCACAAACTCGCAAAAGAACACCGATTCCTACCAAGGATGATACGCGAGGCTATTGAAATTAAAAAACATCCTAATTTCAATAGAGAAGATGGATGGGTGCTGCCATCTTCTTGGGATCCTATAATTAACAAAATTAAATCCAAACCCAAGCATACCACTGCAAGACTTCAAGATACTGTAAGCTCATTCTGCGTAGATCGGACCAAAAATTAATATTCAAAAAACTGAAGGTAGCCGGGCTAACTATGACATTGGGACGTCAAACACCTCAGTCCCCCCCGTGACCATGGGTGCTGTAAAGCACCCGAAACGTCGGGAATCAAAATTAATAAAATTAAACGCGATAAAATCCGTAAAAAAAAAATAGTTTTATTCACTTGTGTTTCGTGCGTTCTAGCGACAAACTTACGCTACAGGTTACAGAAATTAAACAAATTAACTTTTTTCGTGCTTATCCTCTTAAATCAACAAAAACAAACGTGTTTACAATCTAGTCAAGTTAACGGGAGCGGTGGAGGCGTTTTTAAAAACTAAAATAAAACTAAGAGATGTCCGTACAGAAGCTCATGTACTCACATTATGGCAAACTTATTCTAATACATGTTTGATGCAGACCTTATTACAATTGCTTACTCTAGTGTCGCGATATAGGCCACACACAGGGTGCAAAGTCAGCAATAGCATTTATGCACGTACTTGTATCACTCTGTGTGGGGTTGAATCCATGACTCTTCCCTCCTCAAGAGCGAAATTATCGGCATTTTCAGGTATCCGATGATTTTGCTTAATTACACACAGTTTATATCTAATAATAATTACAATACAGAAAATAATTGGTAGAATTACATACAAAATTATCGTTCCTAAACTAACACTTTTAATGTTAATAGCACTTGCATTTTCACTGAGATTTATTTTGTTAAATTTTACTAGTTGGACCAATTGTTTAGTTTCGTCTAGATTTATACCTTTTAAACTCACTTCACTGACACTGGGAGGTTTCGAAATCTTCAGTTCGGGTAAGTTTGTCATTGGGTAAATTCGATAATTTAGGTCATCTGAGGAAGATTGGTGGTATTTAAAATGAATATTTCCAATTTCGCCTTCACATAAATCGTTTACGGTGATTATGTAAGTACCACATAACAGTTCGTGAATGACGTCATTGTCGCACTTTCTAGTAAGTTTGCGGTTTCACGTATAGTATCTAGCCGTGGCTTATTCTGGATTTGGGATCTTCAATGTCAACAGTATGCTGTCTACAGGCATCGAGGTTTGATTGAAACTCCATGAGCTGTTCCACGCAGCTTTGTTCTGCGGCAGCAGCACTTCGTCGTTATTGCACAGGAATTGATTATCCAAAGCAATTTGTTTACAGGCTCGACTGGCAAGTATTCCTTTCTTTCACCAATAGGTATGGGTATTTGGGAATAACTATAATAGTTTTGTTTGCAATAGTAATTGGCAATGAATAAATTTTGAAATAACTATATGTTTTATTCCTACTAAAGGGACCTCTAAGATAAACGTGATCTGGGTTTTGTAAAAGCCTTAACCTTAATACAATTTTCTAATTTAACTAAGTTATTTTCATTTACAGGATATAACAAACTTTCAGTTGTCGCGATTGATTGTAATAAATTTAACAATTCCGTAGAGTTAAAATTGATTGATGCAGAACAGATACCTTACTGAACGCTAGTGCAGTTTCGATTTCTCCTAGTATTACGTTAATAGTTCTAAAATAACTCAAAAACATGTCAAACATACCTAAGACATAAGTGGAATAAATGGAGTTTTCTTTTGTAATTAGGAATTTAAAAATTTTTCTTCTCTTTAAGCGTTCATCTAAAATTAAAGTATTGTTATGTAAGGTCTCTGTACTGTTGATGAAACTATCCAAGATTTTGGAGACCAATGTAATTCTTTATCCGACACTATCTGATTATCGTTTAGTTTAGAAATCAATGAGTCATATCGGATGGCATCATCATAATCCAAATTTCCAGTTACTATTTTTATCATAGACCCAAGCGGGTCAATAATGCCTCTTTTAAATCTTTTCGATGGCACAAGTTGCCGAAATTTTTCTATAGTTGCATCTCTTAAATACCCTACATGTGTTCGAATAGCTAAAAATTCATGAATATATGGTTTATTAACATCTATCAACGCAACGAATTCGTCATACTTTAATATACTAAAATCTAAATCACTACCTATACCTTCTAAGTTTAAAGTTTTAATAATAAGCCAGTTGTCTATTTGCAAGGAGGCACGACCCAGTTTGACAGGCAGGATTCCTGGGTTTTTTTCAAGTTTTTGAAGTTGAAGGGCCCATCCTTTCTGAACCATCGTCAGAATTATTATACACCACCTGTGGAGGACGTTTAATGTTTTTAATTGGCACTGAAGTATTTCTATTACCAATCCTAACAGGAACTATATTTCTTTCTATATTACCACTAACGACAGCTTTCCTATATCGCGGTTTATCTTTACTTCTTCTCGTGTTAGATTCCTTGGCGTATATAACATCTCCTATTCTAAAATTTCGATCTGTTTCACCGCCCTTTTGTTCTCTTACCTTTTCCTTTTTCTCTAACATTTTATCTGATATGTAATTATATAGATGTCTAATACGTTTAGCATGATCTTTTAATAGTTGTTGGGTGTAACATTTCTCGAAATTCGCGGCGAACGTTGAATTAGAATCGGTATGACCGAAAACGATTTCGAAAGGAGTAAGTTGTACTATGTGTATGGTGGTTATAAGCCATAATTGAGTAACTCATTACAGCAGCTGCGTCTGTACACTTTCGTTCGTATTTCGCCAATCTGTATATCTCTATAATTGTGGAGGAATCTCTATTATGCCTGTTGAATTCTTATTCGGAGTAGTAATGTGTAGTATGTTATACATAGTCATAAGTTCCTAATGAGGTCATTATTAAACTCACTACCGATCAGTTATTTTTTAGGTGTTCCATATATTGAAAAATATTTAATAAGCGCTCTTACGATTTCCGGTGCGGATCTATTTGGGATTTCGATAGCTTGTCCTAACTTACTAAATGCGTCAACCAAAGTTAGGTAATAAACGGATTCAATTGAAAAAGGTCCAAAAACTTTTGAAAGCGTTTTGGGTTTGAGTTAATTGAAGTAATGGCTTAATGGGTTTTCCACTTATTTTTCTGCAGGCATCACAAACATTAAGTACTGCAGCAATCGTCTCTTGCATGCCATAATAATTTTTTAATTCTACTCATTGTTTCCTTTATTCCTCTGTGACACGTCTTTTCCTCATGATGCAGTATGATTTTTGTTCTCTCGTCTTCTTCATATATATAACACGCTCCATTCAATAAATTCTACCATTCTTTTTAAATAGCTGTATAATGATTTTGAGAATTCTTTTCTATGCTGAATGTTTTCGAAATAAATAAAATATTTAATCTTGCTTAATGTACTCTTTTAAGAAATTTTTAATAAGATCTTCATTCTTATGGGGCAAAACTCGAGAACCTTTTGTTTATCCCTGGATAAATTTCTGCACCTCATTTTTTGCCAGGTATAAACTAAAATTTGGTTTGGTTTTGAATCAATGGCCTCCTTTAATATCGGAATACCATTAGATTCCAGATCTTGTCCAGAATGCACCGTTACTGTACTACTATCAGTAGATATAGGTGGTAACGGGTAGTTCGTGTTAGTCTCTAACCGGTCGACGGATACAGTGGCGGATGTGTCAGTTATAGTTATTGTCTTAGAGTCGTCCCTGTTTTCAGTCGTCAAGTCCATAATTTGGTCAGTTAATTCAGTCAGATATTTTTGTAGTTTTTGTTCTTTAGGTTCCAGGTTTACTTCCAATGATTGTGAGTCATCAGAGTCTATGGCATTTAGTTTTATCCGAGAGAGGGCATCAGCATTACTATTTTGTTTTCCGTTTTTGTATACAATATCGAAATCGTACTCTTGAAGACGTAACCGCCAACGGGTCAACTTACTATTCGGTTCTTTGAGCGAATAAAGCCAAACTAGTGGTCTATGGTCGGTATATATGGTGAACTTACGCCCGTAAAGGTATGGTCTAAAATGTTTTATGGCCCATATTATGGCGAGTAGTTCACGCTCTATTGTACTATATCTGGTCTCAGTGTCGCTGAGAGTTCTACTGGAGTAGGCAATGGGCTTATTGGATCCTATTGTCCCCTGCGATAAGACCGCACCTAAAGCAACAGTAGAAGCATCTGTTTAAAAATAGGGTTTGTCTGGGTCTGGGTATTGAGTAAAGGTGCATTAGTCAGAAGTTTACACTTGAAATGCATCAATATATTTTTGATCTACTACAATTTTATTTCGCTTTTTAGGCATGCTGTAAGGGCTGAGTGATTTGGCGAAGTCTTTTACAAAGCGTCTGTAATAACCAATCAATCCTAAGAAACTCTTGATCTCGGTAGTCGTCCTTGGTAACGGGTAGCTTCATACAGCCTGAATCTTATCATTGTTTGGTTCAAGTCCGTCTTTAGTAATAACGTGCCCTAGGTATAGCACTTCTTTTCTCAAGAATTCTGATTTGTCAAGTTGTATTTTTAAATTAGTCGATCTCAATCTGTCAAAAAATGTCCTTAATTTTTGTAAATGTTCTTGGAGGCTACTCGAGAAAATAATTATGTCATCAATCCATGGCTCTTTGGAAGGTGGCTGGAGCCGTCTTCAGGCCAAAGGGCCATTCTAAGGAATTCATAGTGTCCGTCTTCTGTACTGAATGCCGTTTTTTGTCTATCTGACTCGTTGATCTCAATTTGACGGTATCCACTAGCTAAGTCCAAGGTTGAAAAGTAAGTACTCTTACACAGTTTGTCAAAAATGTCAGTGATATTGGGTAAAGGGTACTTATCGTCCACAGTTATGTCGTTTAAACGTCTGTAATCGATAACCATCCTATACTTCATTTCACCAGATGCGTCTCTCTTTTTAGGAACTAAATGGACTGGGGCTGACCAAGGGGAAAAGGATTCCTGAATCACATTATCATTTAGAAGTTTCTGTACTTGGTTTTAATTTCATGTGTTTGAGCGGCAGGTTGTCTATAGGGTTTGATATAAATAGGGTCTTCGTTTTTTGTTCTAATATAGTGTTTGACTTCATTAGCAAAAGATAAGGGTATTTGATCGCTATAAAAAATGTCTTTATATTCTCTACATAAGTGGTATATCGATTTTTGTTCTTCTTCCGACATGTGGTCTAAGCGTAGCTTCTAAATTTTGCTCTAATATTTTATCTACTTCAATATCTGATATATCTGTAATATGATTAACTACACACCTAGTCGTTTTACTCTCTTCATATACTTCTACATTCAATGGTCTTTAATAGTTAATTTTATCGGTATATCTAAAGTATTCTGGATTACTGTAGTCGTATAACCATCCTTACATCTCACTAACGCACTAGGCATCTGCACACCCTTACAAAATTTTTATAATCGATTACAGCATTACCCGAATATAAATTTGTAGAGTTTGACTCTCTGCTCGGAACGGGAGATAACTCCAAAACGTAAGAGGATTTACTATGTATTATAGGTATTACGTTGTTTTAGTTTTAAGAATCTCGTTTTTAAATCTATTACTGCTTCTAGGTTGCAAAGTATATCATTCCCATTAACATCGTATCTAGAGTCGACATTGTAAATGTATAGTTTATGAACATCGTTACAGTTGAAAATTGGTAAAGACGGATTTGAATAACTTGATTATGTCTGCTCGATGCTGTAAATGAATGAATGGTTCGTGACTTATGTACTCTGGAAAGTATTTATGGGCTTTGATGGACTAATGAATGATCGCGTACTACCTGTATCAATCATAATTTAGAGTCGATTTCCGGTATATAAATAAACGGCAATCTCAAATTAGTACTACAATTTAACTCTATCTTTCGTAGACCTTTCCGAGGCTTCTACCTGAAAATCCTCGTCGTCCATATTGGTTGGGACGCCGTGTGGTACTTCAGGAATTATTGTCGAATTTTCATTTTCATAATTGAGCCTGGAATATTAAGGCCACTGGGGTACTTCATAGCAGTTATCATAAGAAATTGGGTACACATCGCCGCACGCATAATCATAATAAGTATTATCTAGGTCGAGTTCATTTAATTGAAAGCCTTGTTGATTTGTTTTAAGTGGTGGTGCCGTTCGCATTGTGACGTCACTGGGCCCAGTGTATTGATTTTTATTTAACTGAGGCTTGTAACCAAATTGTTGGGGCTTATAAAAGTTTTGTTGTTGGTTTCCAAATTGTTGTGGGCGCATACCGAATTGCTGAGGTTTATTAAATGTTTGTGGTTGCATTCCGAACTGTTGGGGACGCATATTAAATTGTTGTGGACGCATGTTAAACTGTTGCGGGCTTATACCAAATTGTTGTGGGCGGAAGCCAAATTGTTGTGGGCGGTATCCAAAATTTTGTTGATTATTATTAAATTGAGGTAGTTTCGATTGTGGCCCTGTGAAAGTCCAGTTAAATTTGTTAGGGTTAATTCGGTTTATAGCCCATCGGTACCATTGAATTAAAATTATTTAACCGAATTTAAACGTAGGGTTATTATTTGGTAAACTGGGTGGCGTTGGTTTATTACTAGGATTACTATACATTTTATTACGCAGTATACTGCTCATGGAAGTTGACTTCTTCCATGACCACACTTAAAGCTCTTCTAGTGTACTGGGCGCTTTTAAGCGAACAATGCACCATATTTTCTGGCAAATTATACAAAAAGACATTTAGAGATGTGTTATTATATATAATAATTTTGCTACTCTTTTCATTCTGATCGGTTAATCTATTTACTGATATTAAACACTACGAACGGATTGGATCCTATTACAGAAATCTAAAATGACTCGTTGTTTCGGATACGCAAACCTTCAAGTTCTATAGCAATACATTCACTCCTAGGGTCTCCAAAATGTTGAATTAGTAGTTCTTAAAATCTTCCCACGAATTAATGTCCTCACGCTCGCTAAAGAGCGCCAGCGCGCCTACGAGTCTACTTGTTATCGCGTACATTACGTATAAATTTTGTTCATCGGATCCCTATATTTATTTAGTATATACTCACATTTGCGAATAAAAGATTTAATTGGTGCTTATCACCGTTAAATATCGGTATAATTTTGAGCATTTCATTAGGAATCATCTTAATTTGCACTTGATCTTCCATTTTGTACAACTTTATTTTATAAAATACGACGATAAAATAATATAATTAACACAAGAATTCAAACTCACTATCAAAACACAGTCAATATAAAAGTAAAACAATTAATAAGTAAAATACACAATATCAAATAAATGAGTCCTCAATAAAAATTTAATAAGCATATACACTACAATTATAATTTGTAATAGTTATAATCGCTTTGTTCCACAGTGGCTCTTATCGCGTCGTCACATGACGCGCTTACTTATCAAGTTATTCCTAGTATTTTTATGCAGCTAGTTATTGTTTAAGTATTCTTAAATATAAGTTTCACAGATTTTATGTAAACCAGATAACGTTATATCGCAAGAGGTCTAATTGCATAACAAAACTATATATAATATGGCAAGGAAAGGATGGTGAAATTTGACTCACCAGCCGGCCTTCGTCATCTTCAGCTAGCTGCTCACTTGACAAATTTATATTGGTTCGCAGGATCGCCTCGCAGCACGAACGCGGAAAACTATATTAAACGTATTTATTCGCGGACGGCGCAAGCAATGGCGATCCTACGGCTGCGCCAGTCAAGTTAACGGGAGCGGTGGAGGCGTTTTAAAACTAAAATAAAACTAAGAGATGTCCGTACAGAAGCTCATGTACCACATAATGGCAAACTTATTCTAATACATGTTTGATGCAGACCTTATTACAATTGCTTACTCTAGTGTCGCGATATAGGCCACACACAGGTGCAAAGTCAGCAATAGCATTTATGCACGTACTTGTATCACTCTGTGTGGGGTTGAATCCATGACTATCGCCCTTTGAAATTTCATTCACGGCACCAAATTGCCTGTTATCGATTTGTTTATGTTTGGCCACATTCCGTGCCGCTATGTATATTTAATGTGGATTTTGACACTACTAGAACTTAAAAAAAGTTATTAAAACAACGAAGGAATCTCAAGAAACAATTTCATAAATTCAATTAATTCAGGAGCAGCATAGTTAATATGGATTATACAGAAATTGGTAATGATGCTGTTATCATGTTCGGTGTTATCTTCGCCTGGGATTCGAACCAGGGCTTAAGTACTACAACTACATTATAGTCAAGTATCTATTAAGTTGGGCAAATATTCTCATTTTGTATTCGAGCTCCACATCTATCTATATATCTATATATAGTCGTTGGCAGCAATCGAGAATTTTAAAGTGATTAATTGACAGTAATAAAAATTTTTTTATAAAACTGAAGTGACAAACAAACTTACAGTCCATTGACACCAGGAGCCAACTTCAAATAAAAAGGATGCTAAATGTTGAAATAAATCTGTCAATTGCAATACATAAAATTAGATTATTCACGACAACTGACCGGGTGGAATATTGACCGCGGAATAGAAATTTCCACTATTTTCATGTCCCTAAAAAAAGAGAGAGTAATTTATTAAAGCTCAGATACATGCTAAGGTATGAGTAAGTAATTTTAGAATAACTTGAAATAAAATATTCTTATGTGTGTGTTTTTTTTTCATGCCGTATACTTTTGCAAGAGTACGTAAAATGATATACATAGATATTCTATTGAGTTCACCATTATAACAAAATCAACTTGATAGATATTAGGCATGCCAATAAAACATATTGACAGAGTATAACATTAGAAATAAAATGACATGTTTCTTTTATTATAATAACTATTAATTATATAATTATAATTATGAACACTGTAGGAACGACGCCTTGGCGACGTCGTCTCCGAGCGGATCCGCCCTCTGATCCCGCTCAGCAGCCTTTTGAATCATAACGGATTCAGAAGGTGGCTACGGCTCACGCCGAATCCCCACTCCAGCATCGCCGACACGACTGCTGGCAGGAGGGGAAAAGAGATCCCGTCTGATTTGGACCACCAGGATCGTCCACCCCGTTCCCATGCTTGACATATACAGTGGGTGGGACGGGAGTCCTGGTCCCCAACCTAACATAACCTAACCTTTTTTTTTGCGGGGAAATCATGGACTACTCCGCCTGGGGAAAGGCGGAGGGGCGTACCGGACCTTACCGGCTAAAACCACCCCGGTGTCTCTCGCACGTGCGCGCGCGGGGCCGCGGAATCCAAATTCTTCCGCAGCCCCACACTCAGTGCTGGCCTGGTCTGTCCGCCCCGTCTCCTGCACGGGGGTAGTGAGGTTCAACTACCTCGTGATCGCCTCAGAGCGCGCGCTGACACCCGCACGCCTCCGCCTGGGCCATCGAAGAGGGGTGATTTCCCAGGTCCCTCGCCCTGGACCCATTCATGGGGGCCGGAAAGGGCGTTGTCCGCCCTTCTCCTGCGCTCTGGTGCTCGGCCGTAATGAGATCTCCTTTCCTGTTCCAGTTTCCTTCTGCGACATCACGTCTCGCAGAAGGACACCATCATGTCCCACGACCTGCGCTACCGACCATCTTCCGCACTAAGGCTGGCAGCGACAGATCGCCTCCTACATTTCAGAGGACACGGCGCTGCTCCCGTTGCACACTCGGCGAGCGTGTTGCGCCGTGTCCTCCCCGCAATGGACGCAGTGGTGGCACCGAGCGTCCGGCTCTCTATGCGGCACAGGTACTTGCCGAAGCAGCGTGCCCTGACAGCACTTGCGTCACCCTAAACGACAGGGAGCCGCCTTCTCCGAGCCAGTCGTCGAGTACTGGCCGGATCGCCTCGACGGTAGCGAGGCCGGCGGGGCGCAGAAGCCTTTGCCGCCATTCCGCCACCAAGACCCGACGGAGCTTCTCTCGGCGCAGCGCGATCCGCTGCACCGGCCTCGAGCCCCGTGCCTGTTTCTTCCTCGCGCCATCGATATAATGACGCGAGTACTGCCCTAGGTCCCAGGGCGATCCGGCCAGGACGCAAGTTGCCCGTAGGAAATCGCGATACCTGCGGACGACTCTGACGCCATCGCCCTTGCGGTTTACGCAGAATGGCGAGAGTGCTGGCCGTCATGTCCATCGCCCACACAGGGCCCCACACAGGGCCATGGACCGCACGATTCCACGTACAACCGCCTACAGGCGGCGCTGGGCCCCAAGTTGGGAAGCAACGTTGAAAGCGCGCCCGCTGCACCCATCAGCTTGGGCGCCAGCCGCCGGAAATGGGGTCCGAATTCATCGTCGAGCACCAACCCAGATACTTCTGGTGGACTCTGACAGCTATCCGGGCCCCGCTGACCACGATGTGTGATCCCGGAGGCGGCGCGCGTCGAGGGCCATGAAACACGATGGCCTCCGACTTGTTTAGGGCCACCTCCAGGCCCAGGCGCCGGATGCGGTTTACCACTAGTGACACCGCAGCCGTGGCAACCAACGCTGCTCTCCTGTGCGAGCCCCGGTGTGACAAAAGTGTGCCGTCTGCATAACCGTCGGCGCCTGACGGAGTTCGCCTCTCAGCACCCAGTCAGCCGATGTTCCACAGAGCGGTCCCAAGACCGATCCCTGCGAACACCGCACGACATGACGCGCCGACCAGCCGTCACGTCCCCGATACGTAACGCATCTCTCCTCAAGGTAAGCCCCTATTGTGCGGCGGAGGTAGGGAGGCACGCGATGGTAATTCAGCGCCTCCCGAATACAACCAGGGTAGGGTGTTGAAGGCGTTGGAGATGTCTAAAGACACCGCCAGCACTACCCCACCCCGGGATACTGTCTCCTCCGCTAGGGCCCCTCACGCGTAATAGCATCTATGGTGGAGCGCCCGCGACGAAAACCAAATTGGTTCTCGTCCAGGTCCGGCCCTCTCTGCACAAGTGGCTGACGAGGCGATCTGCGATGATACGCTCAAAAGTTTGCCCGCCTCGTCGAGCAGCACTATGGGGGTGCGGACGGTGAGTCCGCGGGCGCTTCTCCCTGAGCAGGACCAGCCTCCTCCTTCCACACACTGGGAAGCTGACCCTGCTCGAGACATGCCGTGAAGAGCCCCTCAGCTGGGGCTCTAGCTCCTTCAGAGCCAGGACGAGAGCTCGACCAGGAACTCCGTCGGGTCCGGGCGCTGTGTTCTTAGCCGGAGTCGCGACACGGCCGCCTCGTCTCTGCTTGCGTCACCTGGGACATCGGTGCCTCTTCTGGAGAGTCTGTGGCTGAGGCGAAGCCATCGCCGGGGAACGTGTCCCACTCGTTCAGGAAGAGAGCCGATACCACCGTCTCTAGCAACTGGGGTTGCATGCTTTCTGTTAGTGGAGGCCCAGGACGCAACTTGCCCGTACCCAACGGTAGGGGCGCCCCCACGGATCCGATCTAGGGACCCCAGCAGCTCCCTGGCACGCGACTTTGAGTCGCCCATGGCCAGCCACAGAGTCTCCTTAGACGCGCGGTACACCCCATATAGCGCGTCCTCCTGGCGGAATCCGTCGACGCCGCCTCCGGTATCGGGTGTACCGGCGACGAGCCGCAACGCACGCTATACGCAATTGCGCGATCTCGGCGGTCCACCAGTACACCTGGTGCTTTGCGGACCGTTGGCGGACACGGGGCATGGACGCGTCGCAGATCTGCGTCATCGCCCTGCGAAACCATAGTTACCGCTTCGACGTCGACGGGGCCGTCCGTCGTCGACCCCAGATCCAGGACTGACTAAGGCAGCTTCCTCGAGTAGTTCCTGTCGATGCGCTTTAGCGCCCAACGCGGGCCGTCGTTAATCGGTGTTGTTGATGGCGGCCGTTCGCCGACTGGGCAGAGACGTCGAACCGATATACCGATGGTCCGACAGCGTCTCCACTCTACGGCGACACGCCAGTCGCGGACTCGGCTGGCGACAGAGGGGAAGCGAGCGAGACGTCCACTATCGACCCGCCCCGCTGCCGCACGCACGTGTATTCCGAACCCGATTCAGGACGACCAGACCAGTCGTCACCGTCCACTTTTCAGCACCTCGCCCTGAGGGTCAGTGACTGGAGATCCCCACGCCGATGACTTGGCGTTGAAATCGAGCACCAGAACGGACGAGGGTGATAGCCCTACGACGGCGCCCAACTCGACAAGGAAACCTCAAAGTCAGCGAGACTCTTGTTGGGGAGAAATACGCCCTACATAACGATGCCGCCTGAGACCGCAGCAACCCAGCCGGCCCCGAGACGGGTCGATCAGAGTCTCGTTAATAATGGCCACCAAACCGTCAGCGCATCCCAACCAGTTGTCACGGGCGGGAATGAAGTACGGTTCGGCGACCACAGCCACGTGAATCGACCACTCTGCCATGCTCTGGAGTAGGAGATCCTGAGCTCTGGCACAGTGGTTGATATTGCCCTGGAGAAAATGAAATTGTGCCGTTACTGACATTCCATTCCCTCGGCAACGGTCCTGGGCCGAGTCGGCCGCGGAGCTGCTACACCTGCGGGGCAGCGAGGTTAACCCAGCAGGCTTAGTGCTCCTCTTCTTTTCCTTTTTCTTTTTCTTGGCCTTGCTGGCAGGCGTCCCACAGGCCCCTCCGCCTACTCTGTGCTCTGCTGGCCTTCCCGCAGCAGAACAAAGGCTGCAGTTAAGCGCCGCGGCACAGGGCCGCCTTGTGGCCAGGCTGGCGCAGCGATAACAGAGGTCACTACGGTCAACCTCGGCGGTGCACTTCGCCCGGACGTGCCCTTTTCCAGGCACCGGAAGCACCGCAAAGCCTGGGGCTGAAGCTTGGTCCTTGCCGCCACCCAGCCTACCAGCAATCTGCCACTATCGGCGATCTTCGCCGACGCTACAGGGCACCGAACCCAGACCGCGCCGAGTCCGGTGGCGTCGGTGCGTATCGCCAGCCCGCACCTTGTCCGGCGGACACTCTCGCTTCTGGCAACGGCCGCCACCACCTCCTCAGAGGTCACGGAGTCGTCCAGGCCAGCAATCCGCACCTCTGCGGTTTTCATTGGTCTCGAGACCCGACGTCCTCAGGTTGAGGACCTCTCATCTTGGCGGCCAGTGCATCCGCCTTTTCGGCACTGCCGCTCACAGTACCAGCCACCTCGAACAGCCGCGCACCCGTGACAGCCTGCTTGAGGGTGACGGACTGAAGGCCAAGATCTGATAATTTGATTTTGGCCTTGGCCTCAGCGATGACCGACTGGTACGTCACGCCACGCTCCACAGCTCCGGGCTGCAACGTTAGCGTCACAGCATTGGACCGCGGAACATGCACAGCCGGTCTCTTGCGACCGCCTTTGGCAGTCCGCCGCGCAGGTTTAGGAGCCGTCTTTGCGGTTCCACCTGGGGCGCATGCAGCTATATTATAATAAATCCAAAGAATTTTTTTTAGTTAAATTGTACCGTCCATAATATATTTTGCTTATATACCTGAAAAAAACCTTTAATAGGCCTTACATTTAAGCTGTATACTTTAAGTCCTTAAAATTGTTAAATCGCTGTTGGTTTTTTTAAATAAATAAAAAAAAAAAACATAACCTAACCAAACCTAAGCTTAAATTTTATCATAAAAATAAACAAGTACAGGTTTTTGATCAAAAAACAGGATTTTTTCAGGTTAATGATAAGATTAAGTAATAACTTTGGTTTTCTTCCGGTTCTAGAACAAAAGCCTAGGCTTTTGATCAAAAACCTGTGTTTACCATAAACCTGCGACACATATATAATTCTTCTGTCCGTGGGTATGTGACTGAAATCCTAAACGCTGGACCGATTTTGATGAAATTTTGTTTGTGTGATTAAGTTGATTCAAGAATGATTTAGATTCACAATTGGACCCGGTAAGAGGCGCTGTTGTCGAGATGCAGAAATTACCTGGGCAAAGCCGGGGCGTATCGGTAGTTTTTCTATAAAATCCTTACATCATAATATTAAGCAGTTTGATATATTTTATAAGTAGGTGATGTGGCCTATTATTTATTTATTGTACAAGTTTACGAATTACAAAAAATAGCGACTAAAACGATGAATAGCCTTACATTATAGTTTAGTAATGTAACCTCCGCGGATGACGATGACGCTCTAGAGGTCTGAGGGTATCAAGTACTGCGCCCGAAACGTTCTTCTACCAAAACCAAAGCAATAGTTGCGTTCCGAGCGGAGATTCTGGGTCCCCTCTTCTATGCTAAATGAACTTTTATTAGAATCAAAATAATTTGTTATTTTACTGTAATTAATTTTATTTCAAAATTAGCGACCCGCCCTGGCTTCATATGGGAAGGATGTATTAATGTGGCATTATTTACATTTAATATAATCAAGGACCATTTATTTTATCAATTTTTCGTTTTTAAAGTCTTCAACTTTTTAAAAATTATAGCCTAGATCACTCCTGGCATTGATCTCTATCTGGTCGTGATGTTTCATTACAATCGGTTCAGCCATTCCGAAGATTAGCCCGGACAGACAGAAAAGCAGACAAAAATCTTAAACAAGTGATTATTTGTACTAAAAAAAATTAATACACCACGTTTTTTATCATATTCCTACATTTTCATCCGATTCTGAGCTATGCTCTAAATTTTAAGCCTATAGCTCATTGGGAAATGCTCGAAATGTAAGTGCAAGATTCCACCCGGAACGACAGACAAATAGACAGACAGACAAACAAGAAAGTGACTTAATAAAAACGTAGTAAAATTGTTATTGTTTTAACGGCATGCAAATAACCCAATATATAACAAAATTACAAAAAATAATTATAATAAAGTTAAATTAAATTAAAAATAAAAAAATAATTATTAAAATTGGTTTAGATACAATTGACGAAGAATACAACTTATATCGTAATAGACATCCAAAAAAATACATACAGTCAAATTGTAAACTTCCTCCTTTCTTTAAAATTGGCTAAAAAGTGTGTCCACTTCTTGTCACTCGCGATACGAAACACAGCAGATTATAAATACTGCTATTTCACGCTGGTGATTCTGTGAATACTTATTTTTCTTTATAAAGTCGTACGTACGTAGGTAGTTTCAATATTCAACATCATTATCATTACGGCCCATCACAAATCCACTACTAAATGTCGGCCTCTACGAAGGAGTGCCAATAAGCATGCTATTTCTCTTTATATAATCAACGTTGCTTATGTAAAAGAAAAGCTTTGAGCTAATACTTAAGATAATTCTAACACAACATTAGTAGATAAAAAACATGCGGGAGTGTCGTGAAACACTCGGTTGGAACGAAGTTCCTTTCGTAGTATATTATTATTGATAAACGTATTATATTATTGATTAACAAATACAAATAAATGAATTACTAGCGTCTATTAAAATGAAGCGTCATTTAAAATAATATTTCTTTCCTGGCAAGATAAGAAGAAGTGCGCGGGAGATGGATCATAGACTTACAATATATGTAGTCTATGAGATGGATATTATTCCATCTCGCTCGCAATATAGTCACGGGGTCGTGACGGAAAAATCTTACATTTTTCTCGTTTAGCCACCATCCGTCAAATTCGTACGGATAAGGAACTCCTTCCAAAAACATGCGTGAGTGTCGTGGAACACTCGGTTGGAACGAAGTTCCTTTCGTAGTATATTATTATTGATAAACATATTATATTATTGAATAACAAATACAAATAAATGAATTACTATCGTCTATTACAATGAAGCGTCATTTAAAATAAAATAATATTTATTTCATGGCAAGATAAGAAAAAGTGCGAGGGAGATGGATATTATTCCATCTCGCTTCCTTATAGCCGCCAAGGCCGTCTACACTACGTCAGAAGGGGTCGTGACGGAAAAATCTTACACTTTTTGTCGCCTAGCCCCCATCCGCCAAATCCGTACCGTCCGATAAAGAACTTCTTTCCAAAAACCTATAAAGATCCTCTTAGAAATGAGGCTTGTGTTCAGCACACAAAACACAATTACTCTCTACCGAGAGGTTCAGCAGTTGGTTGTAAGTATAATATATTCCGTTACTATGGTTACCTTGCTTTTTTAATATAGGGCTACGAACGAGAGCACAGTCCACCTGACAGTAAGTGAATTACAATCACTATCACACTATCCCTACAGACCATCACAAGTCTACTGATGAACATACGAGTGAGGTGAAAAGTTCGCGTAATGAAATGTGGTACCATGCTACAGCTATATTACGGTTGTAGCACAAATGGGTCGGCTCAGTCAGAATACCAGCATAAATAGCATCTCAAAGCTGCTGCTAAGGGTGGCAACCACAATATAGTAGGATATTACTTCCCACATACATTGCCTCATAGGGAAGCCTATTTCCAGTAGTGTTCTATTTATAATACTAATTTCAATTTTAATATTTTTCTAAAATGATTGTGTTTCGTCCCCTAAATTAAGATGTTATCGCCTCCTACCACTAGATAACGGCCACGTTGCGGCTTTTGCTTGACTGAGCTGTCATACTGCCGAATTTGCGCACTTATTGTTGTTTCCAATGCCTTGCACGAAGAATTTTACTCAAGTGTTTATTCCGCTGCTCCGAGGATTAAGAAATAAATCAAGTCTACACTAGACCAATAAAGTGACCTCCCGACTCGTGTTTCTTTGTTTATTTTTATTTTGTTAAATTCTAAATTTATTTCTCCATATTTTTTTTCTTGTTCTCAGCCACAACACACGCACGCACGCAGCTACGCACGCACGCACGCAGCACACGAATGCACGCAGCCACGCACGGACGCACGCACGCACGCACGCAGCCACACACGCATGTACGCAGCCACGCACGCACGGACGCACGCATGCACGCACACACGCAGCCACACACGCACGCAGCCATGCACGCACGCAGCCACGCACGCACGGACGCACGCATGCACGCACACACGCAGCCACACACGCACGCAGCCATGCACGCACGCAGCCACGCACGCACGGACGCACGCATGCACGCACACACGCAGCCACACACGCACGCAGCCATGCACGCACGCAGCCATGCACGCACGCAGCCACTCAAGCACGCAGCTACGCACGCACGCACGCACGCAGTCTTGTACGCAGCCACGCACGCACACATGTACGCAGCCACGCACGCACGGACGCAGTCACGCACGCACGCAGCCACAAACGCACGCCACGCACGCACGCAGCCACGCACGCGCACGGACGCACGCACACGCACGCGGCCACGCACACGCACGCACGCAGCAACGCACGCACGCACGCATGCAGCCACGCACGCACGAAGCCACGCATGACCCACTCACGCACGCACACACGCAGCCACACGTTCGCACGCACGCAGCCACGCACGCACGCAGCCACGCACCAACCACACACGCACGCACGCACGCAGCCACGCACGCACGCACGCATTCAGTGACGCACGCACGGACGCACGCACGCACTCACGCAGCAACGCACGCACGCAGCCTCGCACGCACACATGTACGCAGCCACGCACGCACGGACGCAGTCACGCACGCACGCAGCCATACACGCACGCAGCCACGCACGCACCCAGCCACGCACGCACGGACGCACGCACACACGCACGCGGCCATGCACACACGCACGCACGCAGCCGCACACGCACGCACGCACGCACGCAGCCACGCACGCACGCACGCATACAGTGACGCACGCACGGACGCACGCACGCACGCACCCAGCCACGCACGCACGGACGCACGCACACACACGCGGTCACGCACACACGCACGCACGCAGCCACACACGCACGCACGCAGCCACGCACGCACGAAGCCACGCACGCACGGACTCACGCAGCCACGCGTCGCACGCATGCAGCCACGCACGCACGAAGCCACGCACGCACCAACCCACGCACGCACGCACGCACGCAGCCAAGTCACGGATGCAGTGACGCACGCACGGACGGATACGCATGCATTTTATGCACGCATGCACGCACGCACGCATGCACGCGCACACACACACACACACACAC